>JAMXBB010000003.1:28768038-28834025 GCA_024138015.1 Lumnitzera littorea
GGGGGAGGGGAAGGGGCATGGGTGTGGGGGTGCGGGTTGGGGGAGGAGGTGTGAGTGTGTGTGCTTGTGTGCGTCTGTGTGACAGAGGGAGGGAGAGAGGGGGTTTCTGGGTTTGGGTGGAGGGGAGAGAGAGAGAGAGAGAGTGTGTGTGTGTGTTCATTGAAAGAGTGGTTGGGCTGCCAATGTGTGGCTTTTGCAAAATGTAGAAATGGCTATCACTTGGCTGTAGTTTTATATTCATCAGTTATCATGAAACTAAGGCTGCTCTAGTGTTTTTAGTGTCACCAATAGGTTGTTTAGTCTGTTTTGGAGATCTGCAGCCTTTTTTCCCAGCTGTGATAAGGTGCAGTGTGAGTGGAAGTTTAGTTTCATCCTAGAAGAGGAACGAGTCTTCTTTTATTTTTCCCCCTTGATATTTGGTTAACCTATTGGTTTTGTCTCACTTTTAATCAAAAGCCCACAAGGTGATGGCAGAAAGATAATTTTCAGTTGATCTGGTTATTCCATTGGGTTCGATTCAAAATGTCTAATATGCACACACTTTCTGGGCGTTGAGAGATGATTGGTGTCATAAACAGCAAAGGACTCTCCAAATGTGAATTCGTTGATGTTTTGAATTTTTTTTTTAATATAAAATATCAGTGATCTTCTAACTTGATCAGAACTTTTGTTAAGTGCATTTACTGATAAATATTGATGAAAGAATGACGTGTACACATGTGAGTTCTAATTTAGCTTATAATAAGTGATTACCAAGAAATTGTCCAGCATGGTTTTCGGCAATCTTGTTTTATCATCGCTCTTGCCATTTGCTTTTGCCTAATTTGCTTGATTGCTTTAATTTTCACACATATGCAGATTGATAGCAAAGTATAGACCAACGATGCCCGTATTATCAGTCGTTATTCCTCGGCTAAAGACAAATCAATTGAAGTGGAGCTTTAGCGGAGCCTTTGAGGTACCATTTCTTTTCTGTGCTTTATGTTGTATGATTCACATATAGCTAGTTTCTACGCTATGAAAACCAGCACTCTGTTAAAGAGCCCTTATAAATGGGGGAACAATGTGTTTTGGTAATCTTGGTATTTGATAGCTCCTACCAAAGAATAGAGTAAATAGTGTTGTAATAGAGGACATTCCATTATGGGGGTTCTGCCCCCTTGATGAACTAGAAGCTTGATGTAAAATTCTTCTGATTCTTTTGCTTTTTAGGATGGTGTATGTTAGAAAAAATGTCTTGTGGATACTTTGCATTCTTCTGCATTTTATCTCGTGTCGGAGGCCTTTGGGCTGACTTAATTCAATGTTTTTGATCTAATCGTGATCTCTGTTTATCAATTTCCAGGCAAGGCAATCACTTATAGTCAGGGGTCTCTTCCCCATGCTTGCAGATCCACGACATCCAGTGAGTTTTTTCCACTTTTCTTTTCTAAGCTTGCCTGTTGATGATTTAGTTTTGAAGATTACGAGTGCCTCAATATATTAAGAAGCTAGTCTATAAAATGATATAATGGTACACAAAGCCTTAAAATCTTGAAGTATCAACTCTTACTCGGAAAGTGTATACTCAATCATAATTATGTCTTAAAGTTCGTAATGGACCAACAATTTTATGTTTCAACTTTATAAGAAGAATAAAAGAAAATAGAATTATTGATTGAAACTATCCTCCCTGACGTTCACTCAACTTCTTGATGATTGATTAACTTTTCTGCATTTTTTGAACTGAGATATTGATGCACAAGATCTCGAATATTTTTGATCCCCTAATTTCTGAAGATCTAGATGACACATGTATGATAGTCTTGACTTGGAATGATGCTTAGCTAAAATCCTGGGATGTTGTCTGGTGCATGTGCACGCTTAGACCTTGTCTACTAAGTTTATGGCCTTATGGTTCTTATTTTGTCGACAATCTTCACCATGGTGCGCCACCACAAGTGATTGGTGGCTATATGTCTCCCAAATGTCATAGTCACTGCAACAGTTACTTATATGATTCTGAAAAATGTCAACATCTGAATGACTTGCAGGCTGAATCAACCAGTGCGACGAACGAATCTATCCTCAAGGTTGCTCTTGATCATGGTAAAGCCTCTGGAATCGTTAAGTCACACGATAGAGTTGTTGTCTGCCAGAAAGTTGGAGATGCTTCTGTAGTTAAAATCATCGAACTTGAGGATTAGAGTGCAGTTATTGCTGTACTGTGGAGCTGTATTGCTGGCTCTTGATTTCCGCTCTATTTTGTATCAAATGAGTGCACATTGGGAAAATACATTACATTCCAATCCTGCCAATTTTTCTCCCCCCTAATTTATGAATATTGCAGAGGATTTCCTCGGTTGTGTCGATGGATTTACACTTACCTTAAATTTTAAGGTTTTAGAAATAAAAATTTTTACGGCTGGTGCTCTGTGTACATTGTGTAAAATAAAAATGACAATGATTCAGTTTGGTGATCCAATATTGGCCATTTTTTATCATTATGTTTTTTTTTTTAGAATTTTATGGTGCTAGTAAATTTCTCATTCCCTTCCCCTTTTCTATGTAACGACTAGAGTATAGTAATTTTATCATGCAACTGAAAGAATTTCTTATTATCAACAAATTTGGAGTAAATGAGAAAAAAGAGAACATGGTGGACATATTTCATAGTAGCCCTCAATGCTATTGTACATGTAGGTAATGGATAGATCTTTTGTCTTGAAGGCATAAAGGTATAAAGATGTAATAACAATGGGTAATGCGTCTGACACATGTATAAGATATGATAGCGTTTTGTTACAAGGACTAAATACAAATGAACGTAGATAACGGCACAATTGATAGAAAAATATATAATGCTTATCAAGAGAAGATTAATTAATTGTTTTGTGTAAACTTACCTTTGGATTACTTGTCAAGAAGTATTTTAAACTAACTTTGGCAGCAATAAAATAAACAAACTAGTTTGACTACATATTAGAGAAAATTTAACATTTTAATAATTTGTTTCGTCATAATTAAATTGTGGGACTTCTTTTAGTGTTTTATCTATGTACAGTATATACAGATATAAAAAATATAAAAGAAGGTGAAACATGATATATATTAAACATAATGTTTGATCCGAAAATATATTATTTTCAACATAATATGATACTTATTAGGAGAATATTAATCCAATGCTTTTAATGTAAACTTATCTTTTGGTGACATGTTAACAAAGTATTTTAAGATAGCTTTTATGGAAATAAAATAGATGGATCAATTTGATTATAAAGAATAATGATAAGATATTATTTTTTAATAATTAGATATTATTTTTAGTAGCCATAATTAGTTAATTGGGCTTTTTTCTCATCTTTTTATTATACATATTATATATGAACTAGAAAAACATAGAAGAAGTTAAAATATGATGTGTATTAAACAAAACTAATTAGAAAATATACCATTTTTAGTATAATATCGTGCTTACTTAGAAAAGATTAGTTAATTACTCTTCGTGTAAACTTGATTTTCAATAACATCAACAAGTATCTTAAGATAACTTTTGTAGCAATAAAGTATACCAACTAGTTTGACTATATAAGATAAAATTTAACTTTCATTAATTTGATTTTCTTTTGAGCGGTCACAATTAGTCAATGACGTTTTCATTTTGTACTTTATTTACACTAGAAGAAGATAAAACTTTATACATATTAAGTATAATTGAATGAAGATATATCATTTTTAAAGTAATATGGTGTTTTTAAGAGAAGATTAATAGAAAATTTTTGTATAAGCTTGTCTATAACATGTCAACAAGTATTTTAAGATAATTTTTCTTTTATAATAATAAAATAGATTAACAGATTTAACTACATAATATAACTGGCAAGAGATAAGCTTTAATGGTCATATTGTGAGGATTTCCTCAATTGGGTTGGTCCATTTAAATTTATATTAAAGAAACTAAGGTCTAAAAATAACCATTTTTACAATATGGTGCTCTTTGTATATTTCATGGAGTAAAAATGATACTAGCTATTTAATGTTTACTTAATTATATTTTATCATTTTTTTTGGAATTTTATGGTGCTAGTAAATTTCTCTTTTTCTTTTCTCCTCTCATATGCACTGACTAGAGTAAAGTAATTTTACCATACAACAACAGTAATATGCCAAGAATTCTTATTATCATTTGGAGTGAATGGGAAAAAGAGAAAACAGTGGCCATATTTCATAGTAGCCATCAATGGTTTATGCTATTGTATGTGAGCCTATAGGATCCTAAGGATATAATATCTAATGCATGAGGCGTCTAACTTCTTATTAGACGACATGGAGTTCAAGTCTCACTGGCTAAGCAACCTTAATTACGAGAATGTAAATAATAACCAAATTGATAGGAAAATATATAATTTTCTAAAATATATAATGTTTATTAAGAGAAGATTAATGAATTGCTCTGTGTAAACTTGTCTTTAGATAACTTGTCAATAGCTATTTTAAGATAATTTTTGCAGCAACAAAATAGATGATAGCTTTTGTAGTATTGAATTGCTTGGTGTAAACTTAGATGACTTATCAACAGCTATTTAAGATAGCTCTTGCTGCAACAAAATAGGCTAACTAGTTTGACTATATAGAATATGATGATTACGTAGCTTAATGATTTCTTTCGATTATAATTAAATGATGGGACTTTCTTTTCATATTTTATCTATAGACAACATATACAGATTAAAAAAAAAAAAACATATTAAACATAATGTTTGATCTGAAAATATATATTATTTTCAGGATAATATGATACTTATTAGGAGAATATTAATCTAATACTCTTTATGTAAACTAATTTTTTTTTTTATGACATATCAATAAAGTATTTTGAGATAACTTTTATGGCAATAAAATACATCGAGGAGTTTGATTATAAAGAATGATGATTAGATTTTGCTTTTTAATAATTACATATTGTTTTTAGTAGATATAATTAGTCATGAGCTTTTTTTTTTTTCATCTTTTATATATATATAATGGACGCAAATTAAAAAAAAAAGGAAAGAAGAAGATAAAATATGATGTGTATTAAACAAAATTGATTAGGAAATATACCATTTTTAGTATAATACCATGCTTACTAAGACAAGATTAATTAATTACTCTTAGTGTAAGCTTGACTTTCAATAATATCAACAAGTATTTTAAGATCACTTTTGTAGTAATAAAATATATTGGTTGGTTTAACTAAATCGGATAGTGACTATGTAGAAGAGAAAATTTAACTTTCAATAATTTGATTTTCTTTTGAGAAGTCATAATTAGTTAGTGGGTTTTCATTTCATTTTTTATTTACAGTAGAGGATAAAACCTTAATACATATGAAGCATAATAGATAAGAGATATGTCATTTTCAAAATAATGCGGTGTTATTAAGAGTAGATTAATAGAAAATTTTTGTATAAACTTGTTTTCCTACGACATGTCAACAAGTGTTTTAAGATATATTTTCCATTATAGCAATAAAATAGACCAATGGTTTTGACTACATAAGATCACCCGTATGAGAAAAGCTTTAATGGTAATATTGTGAGGACTTCTTCGGTTGATAGGTCCATTTAAACTTATCTTAAAAAAATTACCAATTTAAGGTTTAGAAATAAGAATTTTCACTTCGGTTCAGTGATTCAATACCAGCTCTTTTATGTTTACATAATTATCTTTTATCATTATGTTTCTTTTTTAAAATTTTATGGTGCTAATAAATTTCTCATTCCTTTCTCCTCTCATATTCAACTACCAGAGTAGAGTAATTTTACCATGCAATAACAATGATTACGAAACCTCTTATTACTAACGAATTTGTATTGAATGAGAAAAAGAGAAAATGATGACCATATTTCATAGAAGCCATTAATGATTTATGCTATTTTTTGTGACCTTATACGCTGTGGATGGATCTTTTGAATGTTCTGAGGACCTGTTCAGATATAAGTATGTGCTAGTAATAATATAGCAGTGTTAGTGGCCTAATGGATAAGGCGTCTAACTTTTAATTAGATGATTGTGGGTTATAATTACTGGATGTGGGAGTGGTAGGTAGTTACTAATGCAAGAACCACCAAACTGTTCATGCCTCTGTCTTAATTTGAATGAATGTATAGAAGCTTTAATCTAGGTGCTTGGTATAATAGCACCGTTAATAGGAGATGGTAGCTTCTTTATATGGATAATGTTCATGTTATAATAGTGAAGTTTGACTTATTGATTAAGGTCAAATTGACCTTAGAGAGGTTGGTTGTGGGCCTAAAGGAGCCATATTGGGCTCTTATAGGCTTATGATTGAAAACTCTTATCAACAATTGCCCCTGACTCTCCTTGATGCATTGTAGTAGTGAGACTTTTATTTAACTAAAGGAAGGCCATCATATGGTGGTGTGACCCCATCAAACTTAACATAAATAAATTTTGAGCTATATGATGTTTTTCGAATTTATTGTTCGAACAAAGAGCAATTCTCTGAAATCTCAACTCTATGTGTGTGGCACCTAGTCTTATTCTTGTCACTTTTAGTCCCTAATAAAGGCCTAGAGGATTATAATTTTGGCAGAGCACTTTCACTATGTGTATCCTATAAGTTTCCCAATAATCCATTGCTTATAGTACTTAGTGTTATAACTTGTGCCATTTTGTTAGTTATGATGTATGCATTGTCTTTTGTGACTTTGAACTAGGGTTGTTAGATCATGTATGCTATTGTTATGAACACTTAAGATTGCATATAACTTTTCTCTAGATCCTAATGATTTAGGGAATTTAAGTCATTTATCCTACAATTTTCCTCCATTTTCACATCCAACACTCCTTTTTAGTTCTTTTACATCCCCTAAATTCAATTCTTCTTCCTTACTTTTCGTTAAGAACCTCTCAAAGCTTTAAGCCCATGATTTTCCCTTTTTACTTCTCAACTTCTTCAAAACCCTTTAACTCAGGTAAAATGCCAAAGAGTGCTTCAAACTCTAACCCTACACATTTGGTAAATGAGGGAGTAGTTTTAACCTCAAGGGTGGTAGAAGTGGTCCCTTAACAGCAACTTTTGCTTGGTACGATAAAGAGAGAAGATTCATGGGAATTTCTTTATGAACTTAGTGATGGAGAGACAGAGCACATTTGTCGATCTAAATGGATAGATAAAATCCCCTTAGCTAAATACCTGGATGAGGGGGAAGATCAAATTCAGAAAGAGTATCTATACTCATGAATTTAGTATGATTTATTCCCAAATGGAGTTGCTAGCACTTTGACCAATGTGGAATTTGATAAGCTTTGTGATTACTTTAGATGTATTCCCTATAATTGGAAGGTGGAGAGGCCTGAAGTCTATGAGCATGTTGCTTCATTAGCAGAAAGGGAATTCACACTTTCCAATAAATACTTTGAGGTTGGTCTTTGCATCCTCTTTTCTCAATTCCAATTATCCTTTTTTCAATATCTTGGGCTCTACTTAAGTATGTTAATCCCAAATTCGTATAGATTAATGATTTCTTTTGAAGCAATCTATGAGAGATTAGAGATTAAGGCTGCCCCTCCATTGCTTTTAGGCATTTTTTCTACAATAAAATGTAGAGAGGGATGGTTTGTTTATCCTAACCTAAAAGGAGAATCTTGCTTAAGTTAGAATCATCTATTCACCATTGAAAGGCCAAATGGTTTGTAATTAGGTCGATTAAAGAAATTGATTTTCCTACGGATTGGACTAAGCTTATTAGGACGAGTGATATTAAGGTCTTGTTAAGAAGTGATAAAACTACTATGGAGATAATTAAAGAGAAGTATAATGATAGGTGGTTTGTGTGGGATGCTAAAGCAATAGTAAGTCGGTACTACAGAAAGGTTGATATCTTCTTTAATGAAGAGAAAGGAATAGAGGCCTAAGAAAGTAACGTGGGAAGGGTTGGCGTACTCAAGGAGGTTGGCAGTTGGGAAGATATGGTTGTTAAAGGGCCAAATGATGATGACTTTTACATGATGACCAATGTGCCTAAAGTAGGGCCTGATATGCTTATCATAATTGTCGAGCAAGAACGTATGCTCTTGGATGTTGTTGTGTCGAAGGTGTACTTGCTATTAGAAGACTTTGTCTGCGACCATCTAAGGGAATGAACACTCTCCTTACCCATGCTTGGCATAACTTCTTGTAAGTTTATACTTATCCTTTACTTTTTGAGCTAATTTGGTTGCTTTTTGTAGAAATGCCACTTAAGAATCTATATTCCAAAGATCTCTTTGTTAGCTTGAAATTAGGTCATGCTAGTAATAAGAATGCTGGTGGAGTTGGTGGTGAGAAACCTACCTTAAAGGGGTCATTGAGGTCGAATTGTTGAGGAATCAACCTAATGTAGAGTTTCCCGTTAGAGATCAAGCAAAGGGCAAAGGGGTAGAGAAGCTAACCAAAAAAGGCTAATGGAGGTTGAGTTGCTAGTAACATGGTACTAGGTTGTCTATTCCTATAGAGGACTCGAAATTTACCTTAACGCCCCTTGGCTGTTAATCTCCAAAAAGGTAGCTCCTCATCAGGATATCTATGAGTACTTCCCATCCTAACAGATCAGGTCTAATGATTTTTCCATCAAGAATGATCGAGTTATTGCTCAACTTTTTGAGGGTATTAAGCTCCTTAAGGATGCTGATGCTATTGATAGGAATGTCAACTTCTCATCGAGCTTGAGGGAGCTGGCTGTTGCAAAATTGTATGATGGAAGTTCCACACTCAATTTTGTTGCCAGCATATAGTTAAGACTATCTTTACAAGTTGCATTCTTTTTGTGAAATAGTCATCTCAGCATCTTATAGTGATTATTGACAAGCTCATCATTGAGAAGAAAGAGGTACACATTTTAATTGCCTTTCATGAAAACTTTAGAGTCTTAACTTGACCTATTTCCTTTTCAGGTGGCCGAATAGGCTAAAAATGATATGGCCATGTTGGAGACTGAATTGGCTATTGTGTTGAGGCATGGGATAACGAAAAAGAGAAGCTAAAAGAGTTGGTTAAGCGCTTAAAGGATAAGCTTTAAAGCGAATATGAAGCTCTCAAAAAGAAAGAGTCCGAACCTTTGAACATAATTGAAAATACAAAAATCTCTTCAACAAGATTGAGGACTACATGAAGCACAAGGATGAAGCTGAAGAAACATGCATGAGGAGTATGAGTAAGTCCTCCTAGAGGTCTTGGATACCGAGGAATACATGAACATGTTACAAGAAAAAATGTTGAATGGGATCAATATGGCAAGGCAGGAAACCCCAATCCATCATCCTAAATACGATATAAGCTACTTGAACTTTATAGTTAGGCTTGGTGAGGGAGACCATGTACCTCAAAATAGCCTTGAAGTCCAAGAAGTGGCGAAGCAAAATGATCCACTGATTATAGGAGGTGACATTCAAGTCGATACTCCAATGGTTAATCAAGACAATGAACCTCTCCCTCTTACTACTGAACCTCCTTCTATCCTGATCCCCTTACTGAGAACAGCTATGTCTTGTTAATTTTGTTACTATTTAAATCTCCATTTTAGGTTAGAATGCCAATCTTTTTTATGTATATTTAGTATGAGTTTCTTTTGTGAATTAATACTTCTAGCTCATGTTTACTTGGTAATGCTATGATGAGTTTTGGTTTAACTTGTACTACAATTGAAATTAATTTAAACTATATACAGGTTACTTTTGCCCCCCGAATATGAGAGGTTAGCCTTTCCTTAAAAGGTATTATGTAAGCTCGTATTTTGTTAATAATTTTGGACTTAGAGCATATTAAGTGTTATGCCTTAAACCAATCTAAGCTAAAAGATAGCTACTTTAGCCGCTAACATAAGTATAATTTACACCAAGCTTTTACTATTCCATAGCTTTGAGTTATCCAATTCAATACTTATTTGGTATTAACCTATGGTGCAACCTTCTAATATATCTTTTGAAAGAGATTCTGTGGTATAAAAACATGAGAAGAAAACTGGTTTTATAAATAACTTTAGAAAAAATGACATAATAAGGACTTATAAAAGTCTACAGATTTACAGAACACAGTACTAGTAACAATAAATGGAAACTAAAGGGTCACCTAAAGATACCCTATTAGTTTTCCTAAAGGTTAGTAAAGTCAGTAAATAAAATAGGAATCCAGTCAATTGGTCTTGAATCTCACTTCCTGACCTATTCTCTACGCTTTTGGAACTTGGAGTAGTACTGGTGTATCTTTTAGGAGACCTATGAAACAACTATAAGGGAATAAATGATAACTTACTCAGTAAGTAGGGCAGAGACAATATCATATAACTAGGGTTTTCAAGCAAGGTTAATTAGATGCAGTGCATGATTAAGCAAATGCTATCATACGATGTTGACCAGTCATCGTGAGATCAAAGAAATTATGCCTACTCTAATCCAGGTATTAAGGAGTTTGATGTCGTGCACTCAAGAATCAGAACCAAACTGGGGCTTATGCAATGGAGAATACGCTTCATCGGAGAATACGCTTTGCCAAAGACTTCACTTCGAACCACAGTCCTCAACCTTAGCACAACCTCTTTTCTTGTCACTTAGTTTGATTAAGGGTGGAAAAAGGACTACTTCTATTATCCTCATCGAAGAGTCTGTGTTTGGCCTGAGAAACTTAGTTGTTTGCTTAGTGGGTTGTAATGTATGTCCGGTTAGAAGTTAAGTTGAGTTTTAGTTAGATTACTTTTGGGGTGATCAAACAATTTCAAACAGTTCAATCAAGCAACATTGTAAAGCAACCAATACAAAAAATCCAACACTCCAAATAGTAAAACATTATTCAAGCATACATGTTACACACATACAATCAACTAACTTACAATCACAATTAAAACATATACTAAGGTTTCCAAGTATCCTTAAATAATACTTTTAAATGCAGTGAAGCATTGATCCCACTTAGTCATGTGATGCTCAAGAGTTTCGATAGTTGATCTCGTCCGCTTTAATTGTTCCCTCTAAAATATACAATATAATTGTTTTAGTTTTACTTATTAAAGCAAATAAGTTCATTTTAATAATTCAAGTGAGGTTATGACTCATCTCTAACGAGTGGTATTGAGTTTCAACTTGTTGCTGAAGTCTCTAAACAAGGCTTTAAAAGATTGCCTAATATTGAATTTTGGTCTTCGAACCTTCTTATAAAGTTTCTAAGATTATCCTAGCTATACCCTTACTCCAATCAACTCTCTAAACTTGACTCTGAAGTCCCTTCCACTAATCGTTTCACACTAACCAATCCTCGAATCAAGTTTTGAAGCCACTTCGGCCATATTTTCCTTGCTAAATACTTCCCAAACAAGTCTATTATGGGGGTATAATTAAGTCCCTTTTCTTATCCAACTTTCCATTCAACTTTTTAAACTAAAGTTTAAGTCCCCTTCTTTACAAACCAACCCTTTGAAGATGTCTTTGAAGTGATTTCATCCAAGCCTTTTAAATCAGCCAATCCTCTAGTAAAGTCTCTAAAATCAATATAATCATTCTTCTTTTGCCAAACAACTCTTTAAACGAGGCTCTACACATAGCTAGAGTCTAAGTCCTTTCATCCACCAACCTTTTGAACATGTCTCTCAAGTTATCACAACCATGATTCTTTACCAAACGTTGTCCTAACCAAGACCCTACCATTATTATATTCTAGATTCTTACACGAATTAACCTTTTGGTTAAGTATCTGTACCAAGATTTTAAGTCACTTTTTTACCAGATCAATCATCTAAAGAACTCTCTAAACAAATTAACTTCACTAGTTTGCATAATGTAGCTCGCTCCAGTATAATATTATAGGTTACTAACATGGTATAACATGATCATACAATGGATTCATCATACCTTTAATCACCATATTACCAAATTCTCAAATCCTCATATCTTCACCTTAATACCTATAGTCAACAATTATTGATTTATGCATATCTCCAAATCTCATTCAATCCAACCATCTCCAGACTACTCTCCCTAGAGACACATACCACAATTGTTGCGTGTTATTTTATAGAAGGTTAATTGCATGAAATTTCCAAAAATGGCATTTTTCATCAATTTAGAGGCTAAAAAATTACTAAAAAATATAGAAAATATTTTTTTGCCAAAATTTTTTCATAAAATTCATACATGCAGTATAAGTAAGTTTTAGAAAAAATTTGGTTTCATAATGATAATAATAGGATTATTTAAAACCACTTCGAAAATTGTTTAATTTCATGTGTTTTATTAAGGAGATTATACAGTGACTTGAAATTTGTACAAACTAATATTTTTCTTGAAAAGTATATATAAAAATATTTCAAAATAAATTTTTCCAAAATTTTCAAATGTAATTTAGTATATTTTGTAAAATATAGAAAATTGGGTGGAAAATTAAGGTGTCCTATAAGGTGGCCGTCTGGCCACCAGTGGCCACCCCCTCCTTATCTGTCCAGTTGGGTGTTGCCATTGCTGTTGGGTGGTGGTGGTGGTTCATCCCCAAATTGCTTTTTAACCTTAGCTCCATGATGTTGCTTTGCATAGGTTCCTCTTTTTATTTTTCTCCAATGTCTTCTTTAAGCTTTTACCAACTTCTCCAATTTTTCTATAACATAGACATCTTAAAGAACTCATGCGAAGCATTTGAGAATTTTCCTAGGATTGTATAGTTGAGAATGAGCATTTTCTCTCTCCTACCCCCTTTTATACCCTTAAAAATGAGTATTGCAAGGTGTCTTTCCCACACTAAATTTTCCAACACCTATTCATATAGTTGTCCACACCTAAATCCACCATGTTCTGAATGTTTAACACATTTTTAATGATTTTTCCTATAAATTTTTAGTTAATTATGAGTATTTTCAGTATTTTAAGCATTATGAGTATATATTTATATATAAATAATTATATCCAAAGTATATGTACTATTTTTATATGTGATTTTATATCATTTTATAATTTTAGTATCCAAATAGTTTATCTCTAAAGTTTGGTTAATTTTCTTTACTTAATTTACATGTTTATGACAAATAATTATCATATAATATAATTTAGTAAAATTGATTATTTTTAGCTATAATATTATTATTTAATTATATTTGTATATGTCAAACTCACGACTTGTTATCATCTAACTCTTAGGATCCATACGTGAAGCATTATCTTATTTGGTTGACTTTTATGTACATACTACATTACTCATTGTAACAACTACGTAAAATTAAGGAGCTCACATTAGGCTGTATACCTTTTAGGTTAGGGTTGTCGTATTAACTCATTGTTTGTATTTTAGGGCATTTTTGTTCCCTTTTACTCAGGATTAGATTCACTCGTCGTCCATATTTATTTTAGGACTTAGTTTTTATTCATTCACGAACCATAAGGTTCAAGGAGGTTTATGCAAACTAAGATTACCTATTATCTTTTGTATAGCGTGGGTTAACATAATTTAAGTGGGAAGTTCCAGTGTTCACCTTAATTTCAAGCTTTAATTGTTTCATTGATCTCATTCAAGATTAGGCTCATTAGAATTACTTAACAAAAATAAGCAACAATATTATAATTGCATAGAATTAACAGTTTCATTGATTTATGTAGGATTATAAATGAGTTTTGTGCTTGTAAACACCGAGAAAACAACATATTAAAGACCACTCAGAACAGGTCTTCTAAATGACAACATAGATAAATAATGAACTTGATCATACTTAGACTAAAAACTTTAACAAAAATGGCAAATTCATACTCAAATCATGTCATCTCTTACTCGAAATATGGCCTCAAGTTTTTAGCATTCCATACACAAGGGATAATTTAGCCATCAAGCCTTTCCAACCTATATGCCTTTCCACTCCTTACCACCTCCTAGACTCTTACTAGGTCTTTTCAATTGGGGGTTAGCTAGCCTTGACTCTCCTTCGGGCTTAGTGCCTTTAACTTCTTGTATAACAAACCTCCAACTTGGAGGTACTTATGCCTCACTTACTTATTGCCATATCGAGTAGCTCCTTGCTGGTACGTGGTGAGGTATGCCTTTATGAATGCCCTAGTTTCATTAATAATGTCTAAATTTGCTTGGAGTTCAATGTTTTTGTTTTGAGGATCATAGGCTTGCATTCGTATGCTTATAACCTCCAACTTTATGGGGAGAATTTCTTTTGAACCAAAAGCCAACTTAAAAGGATTTCCCCCTTTTAAGGTCTTTTGAACCAAAAGCCAACTTCAAAGGATTTTCTCCTTTTGAGGACTTATGAATAGTCTAATATCCCTAAAGGATATTTGACAACTTGTCTACTCATCTATGCTAAGCTTGGTTTACTCTTTTCTTGAGACAATGTAAGATTACCTTGTTTACTACTTCAACCTAGCCATTGGTTTGGGGATTGACTATTAAGGTGTAACATAACCTAATGTGATGCCTCTTGAAGAATTCCCTAAAGTGGTCATTATCGAATTGCCAACCATTGTTTGTAATAAGAGATGAGGGACCTCAAAACTTGTCAAAATGTTACCAATGACAAATGATTCGATGTTTTTCTCTATAATCGATGCCACAACTTCACCCTTAACCTACTTCATAAAATAAGCTATTGCCATAATGATATACTAGCATTGCTTGGTCATCTTAAAAAACTAACCTCAGATATCTAGGCCCCACTAGGCAAATGGCCATAAGCTAGTGAGTGAAATGAGGTATGTACTTGGATCTTACTCAATTGATGCATTTTTATGATATCAATCACAAATCTACACTAAGCTCATTGCATTGTGCTTCATGGTATGCCATAAGTATCCTAGCCTTAAGGCCTTGATAAATAGAGCTCCCATTTTTATATGGTTGCTGTAATCCCCAAAAGCAGCTTAAACAACAAACAATCTACTTCGGTAGGTTGAAGACATCAGAGGTAAGGCTTGCTCAAACCTCTCTTATACAACATCCCATTAATGATTGTGAAATTTGCAGCTTGATGAATCAACCTTTAAGCTTCTTTCTAGTCCTCTAGTTAATGTTCCATCCTTTAGATAGGCAAGGATTAGATCTATGCAGCTTGGCTTTGATTTCGTCACCTGCATGTCATTTTGACCTCAGTACTTTCTCAATTAAATATTCTATGGGTAATTTCTCTCCTAAATTAGGCAAACCAATAGATGTTAGTTTTGACAACTTATTAGTAGAGAAATTCCTCAACTTAGGATTTTTTTTTATTTTCTAATGGTCAAAGTCTAATTCAATCTCCTGTATAACCTGTAAGTACTTTCCCATGCTCTCTTCTATTACTATTATCTCACCCTTAACTTGTTGAATAACTAATTGTGAGTCTAAAAGACTTTCATCCTTTTAGTTTCGACTCCTTTGCCAGCTTCATCTTTGCTACTAGTGCCTTGTATTCTGACTTATTGTTGTTGGCTAATAAACCAAACTTTAAAGTGTAACAAATTCTCATACCTAAGTGGCCTTTCAAGATCAATCCAAGCACTACTCCCTTTAAAAGTGGAAGAACCATCAACATATAAGGTCTAAGTTGGCTCTTGATGCTATGATTGAGCATCCCCACTTCTAGTAAAGTCAACAATGAAATTGGCCAAACTTTGAGCTTTATATGCCTCATACGATTGATGTTGTACACCATAAGCGCTTAATTCTAATGCATACTTAACCATTTGACTTCAAGCATTGGGCTTTTGCAATGCCTATCTTCGAGGCTAATTAAACAAGACAATAACCTAATGAGCCTCGAAGTAAGTTCGGAGCTTCTTTGTAGTAATCACTACTAGTAACAAAAATTTCTCTAACTTTGTATAGTGCAACTCTAGGCCTTAAAGAACACAGTTGACATAATAAATAGGTCGGTATGTCCTTCCTTCAACCTAGACTAACTTCGAAAGCAAAGCATGGTCAGTAATGGACAAATATAGGTATAGTGTCTCACTAGTCTCTAGCTTGGACAACATGAGTGGTGTTGTAAGAAACTTCTTCAACTCTTAGAATGCCTTCTCATATTGCTCTATCCATTTGAATTTGAATGGAGCCCTTAACACTCAAAATATTTTTTAACACTTATCCGCACTTTTTGACACAAAATGGTTTAGAGCAGTAGTGCACCTATTGACCTTTGCACTTCTTTCACACTTATTAAGGACTGCATATTCAAAACGACCTAGATTTTCTCAAGTATTGCCTCTAAGCCCCTTTGTGATGAACTGTTGACCTTACGGCCTCTTACCTAAGCTCACCTCTAAGGTCTTTAAGGCTTGGTCAAATGAATGCTTACCTTATAACCTACAAGGATGAGCTCTCCTATTAAAATGGCATGTAGGTTAACTCTCTACATGATTAGCTTAGTTGCACTTTGCTCTATATAGCTAAAAGCTCTAAAGTCAAGCTCTTGGCACCATCTTATATGGTTAACTTTCCTTATGTCAAGGTCCCTAATCGATTGCTAACTAAGCCTTCCACTTCTAAAAGCTCCATAGCGAAGCCTAAGCTTTTTCTATCGACTTGATAGCACCCTAGAGTAGCTTGGCTCTAAGGATCCTTCTTACCTAAGTATGGAGCCAATAGCAGCCCGACACCTATTTCACTTTTTTGATATTGTACTATATTCCCTTTTGTTTCTATGTCTTATTTGCCCCTTTAGGAATGTATCGGGTTTCATCATTTGTATATTGCCCTTTATGTAATTTCACATATTCCAACGTTTCCTTAAGGACTTACTATAAGTAGTCCCTTCTTTATGTAGCTGGAATCATCTTTATCCTTTAATGAATATTCTTCTTGCTGCACCTTAAGAGACACTGTCCTCAAGTAGTGTTAACTTACACTCTTATCTAGTCTTGTCTAATAGCTCAAGATTAGTAGTAAGTGGACCTTAGAGCTCTTACTTGTGTGTCAAATCAAGTTAGAGGCTAAGTCGTGTTGTGTTCAACGATGAGTAACATCAGTGGAGAAGCTTTATGAAGCTACTATGATAGACCATCTTTCCTTTCTTTTATATTTCAAAGGACCCATTCCCTAAACTACGGTAAACCCTTGTGATAAATTAGCTCCAAAGTACATCGCTTTATGTAACCATGAAGCTTAAAAATTTCCCAGAAGATGCTCTAAACATGCATTTTTGTGGATTTGATTTCATGTTATGATGTCTTACTATTTAAAAAGTCTCTTCCAAATCTATGAGATGGTCACCATAGGCCTTACTCTTCACTATCATGTCATTTACATATACCTCAATGTTCTTACCAATCTAAAGCTTAAACATCCAAGTCATTAGCCTCCCCGCATTCGTCAACCTAAATGCCATTACTTTATAACAATACGTACCAAAATTTGTAATGAAAGAAGTGTGAACCTGATTGAACTTATGCATTTTTATCTAATTGTACCTTGAAAGGGCATCCATAAAACTTAAGAGTATATCACCAAATGTTGAATCCATTAGTTGACCTATCATGGCAAAGGGAAGCATCCATAAAACTTAAGAGTACATATACCTCCTTGATAAAATCTACCTTAGGGAATGATGGGAATCAGGCTATTAGACCTTTGACCCGTAGCCAAGCTCGAGGACTAGAGGGGCTAGCACGATGAATCCTTTTGTTCCAACCAACTCTTGTCAAGGCCGGGTACTTCCTTACTGAGTCACCCTTCATGCTAGGCTGTATGACTGCTCATATTTTTGTAGTATGCCGAGTTAATGATTACTTTATAGCGCTGAGTTGACCAATTACTCGGCATATTCCTTGTCGAGAAGCCGAAAGAGAGAGTTCGGACTGATTAAGCCATCCCTTCTTAGACAAGCCATCTGTCTGTACTTTTTGTTCGCATCTTCTAATGACCTCGCTAATGTAGCATCACCACGTGTACAGTATCATGTGCAGAATTCGTTGCATTAATGATTATTTTTCATGTATATTCATTTTTACCCTTTTGTATCTTATACATTAGTTCATTTGGAAATGCCCTTTTTGTCTTTTCCTTTTTAGGCAAGTCACCCTAACTTATGGTTATAAATACCTTTGTACTTGTAATGGAGATCAGATCATTCTTAATACACTTTTGAGTACTTTTTTTCCTTGTGTAAATACTGTTTGTTTACTCTCGGCATTACTCTTATCCTTACCTTTAAGTATGGTTAGGTGGTGAATAGCCTCACCGGACCGATTCATGCATCATATTGAATTGTGCTGTAAGTCCTCGAAAATTCCATTAGTGTATCATATCCTCTAGAACTGTTCGTGAGTTTTGCTTATTGTTTCATTCTTCATTTTTCCCTTTTGTACTTTTCCTCATTAATCCTTTTCAAGCTTTTTATAAGCTCGGACTCATCTAGTGACCGGCCTTGTTCGTTCTTGATCAAGTTAGCAACATCTTGGTATCAGAGCGGAGGTTTTGTGTGAATTGTAGTAGTTGTTTTTGAAGTTCTATTGTACTCTGTTTTGCGTGTGTAAAATAGAGCAAGTTATTGTATTCTTTTGATTGTTGTGTTGTTAATTGTTAACTTCCCAAAATGTTTGTTTGAGTCTGAATTTGTGAGGAAAAATGATAGACCTAAGTATGAATGTTGGTACTAGTGATGACAGTGGAGTTGTCTACTATGGATAACAATCTCAAAGAACTCTTAGAAGCACTAACAAGGGACTTGATGAGGTAGCTAAACTCTTAGTAGATTTGACCCGAGTTGTTCATGCACTGTCTTGTTGACCTACTGAGGTCACACAAAACACTCCACAAGCTGCTCAACCTATTAGAGGTCGAAACCTAGCTCGACCTATTTGAGGTGGAGGAATTGGCGGATGAGTGAGGCGAAGGATAGACCTGAGAGAGCTTAATGAAGAGGAAGAGGAGCATTTTGAAGAGGAGAGTATACAAATCCTTAGAGCATTCGACCATGTAAAGCTTCGAATTTTGAGTTTCAATGGATTTGGGAATGCTGATGAACATCTGGAGTGGAAAGAGAAGGTGGAGCATGTGTTTGATTATTATCAGTACGAGGATTATGAGAAGGTAAGAATTGCTGTTGTTGAGTTCTTTGGATATGTTACCATGTAGTGGAAGAATTTTCAAGCCATGAGAAGACGATAGGGATACTGAGAGATTAACACTTGGCTTGAGATGAAGAAAGTGCTTAGAAACAGATTTGTGCCAGAAACATACCTCCAAGATACTTTCACTTGGCTTCAAAAGCTAAGACAAGGAGGTCGAACTGTTGACGACTATGTTCAAGAATTTCAAATGCTTATGATGCGTTGTGAAGTGGAGGAACCACCAGCTCGAATAGTCTCAAGGTTCGTTACTAGGTTGAGAGGAGATATTCGAGATGTCATGGAGCTCTAACAATTTGATACCATAGATGAGGCTGTTAGGATTGCCCAGCAAGTAGAGAGGTAAAGAAGGAGTTGAGTACCGGCGAGGAAGCTGATTAGCCGACCCAGACAGGCAAGTCACTGAGCTTAGTCGAGTATAGAGCCGAGCAGAAAGGTTGATGTAAGAATTAAGTAGAAAAACTAACCTAATGGTGAAGTGTCGACTTGAACTTATGAGAAGGGGCAAGGGTCTGGCAGGAAGACCAACCAGATCAAGTACTTCTAGTGCCAAGGGTTTGGACACATGGCTACTCAGTGTCCGAACCAACAGACGACGGTCATCAAGGGAGACATCCTAAAGCTTAAAGTAGAGAGTACAGATGAGGAACCCGAGGAGGAGGAGATTCCCATCGAGAAAGAAAATACTAAGAAAGAGCTGATTGAGGAGGACCTGTTTCTTAAGGACTTAGATTAGTTACTCATGGTTATTCGACGCACTATGAACGTGGAACCCTTGTGAGAGGAGGACCAGAGAGAGAATTTGTTCCATATTGCCTATAAGGTGAATGATTAGATGTACGCCCTCATCATGGATAGTAGAAGTTGAACCAATGTGGCATCGACTGATCTTGTTTCAAAACTGAAGTTGCTAACTGTTGCACATCTAAGGCCGTAGAAGTTGCACTGGTTGAGTGAGAAAGGATCATTACATATCACTTGGCAAATACTATTGTCGATCACTATAGGGAATTACTCCAACGAGATTCTCTATGACATATTGCCCATGTACGCTTTCTACGTGTTGCTAGGTAAACCGTGGTTGTTTGATAGGAGAGTTATGCATGACGGCTACAGGAACATGTATATGTTCAAGAAGGATGATTGAAAGATCACACTGAATCCAATGCCACCGAGAGAAGTTAATAAGTTGTAGACAAAACTTGCTTGTGGATCAAAAAAGGCTTTGGTGATGAGTAGAATCGAGCTTCGAGAGGTCGTCAATGCTAATTGGCTGACCTTCATGTTGGTTAGGCGACTGTTGGAAATGAAGGAGTCAGGTGGGTTACCCTAAGAGGTCAAGGAGTTGTTAGATGAATATGCTGACCTATTTTTAGAACAGTTACCTAAAGAGTTGGCCCCAACTTGAGGCATAGAGCACTACATTAACTTAAGCATTAATGTTGCACTATCGAATTAGCTAGCTTATCGGATGAATCCCGAGTAAGCTTCTGAACTCCAACATCAAGTCAATGAGTTACTGGAGAGAGGCTATGTAAGAGAGATTCTCATCCCTTGTTGTGCTTGCACTTTTAGTGCCAAAGAAGGATGGAACTTAGCAAATGTATGTTGATAGCCAAGTTGTGAACAAGATCACAATCAAATATAGGTATCTGATCCCAAGGCTAGAAGACATGTTGGATGAACTTAGTGGAGCCAAGATTTTTAGCAAGATTGATTTCAAATCTAACTACCATCAAATTTCAATGTGGCTAGGAGATAAGTGGAAGACTGCATTTAAGACTTGACGTGGACTTTACGAATAGATGGTCATGCCCTTTGGCTTATTGAATGCCCTGAGCACTTTCATGAGACTTATGAACCATGTGCTGAGACATCTCATAGGGAAGTGTGTCGTGGTGTATTTTGATAACATCCTTATCTATAGTGCCGACATGTCGAGTCACTGTAAACATCTCAGAAAAGTCCTAGATATCCTCTGTACTGAGAGATTATTTGGCAATTTAAAGAAATGTTGTTTTTGCCAAGAGGAAGTGGTATTCTTAGGCTGTGTAATCAGTGGAGGAGGCTTGTAAGTTGATGATGAAAAGATCCAAGCAATTTTTGAGTGGTCGACTCTTACTATTTGTGTTGACGTGAGAAGTTTTCATGGACTGGCTTTGTTTTATAGAAGGTCTTTTAGGAATTTCAGCACCATTGCTACGCTACTTACCGAGCTAATAAAGAAGAACACCAACTTTTGATGGGGAGAAAGGGAGGAGAGAAGTTTTGCCTAAATAAAAGAAAGGTTAACCTTCGCCCTGGTGTTGGTACTACCTGACTTCGACAGAATTTTTGAGCTAGAATGTGATGCATTAGGCATTGGAATAAGCACTATCCTGATGTAAGAAAGTTGACCAATTGCCTTCTACAGTGAGAAGCTCTGAGGTTTGCAGCTAAGCTACTTCGTATGTGACAAGGAACTTTTGGCATTGATCTGAGCAATGCAAGTATGGTAATATTATTTACTGTCGAGAGAATTTGTCATATATACTGACCATGAATTGCTAAGATACCTTCAAAGTTAGATCAAGTTGTTGAAGTGGTAGGCGAGAGGGGTTGAATTCCTTGGAGGATTCAATTTTTTAATTAAGTATAAGCAAGGAAAGAGCAACATAGTTGCTGATGCTCTTTCGAGAAGACATGTGTTTTTATTAGAATTACAGACCGGGCTATTTAGGTTTGCAAGTATCAAAAAACAGTACTTTGAGGATTCGTACTTTAGACCCATAATTTCGCGATGTGTCAACCAGAGTGTAGTGGACAAATATCATGTGGAGGATGGCTACTTGTTTTGAGGTGGAAAATTATATGTGCCAATTGCTCATTGAGGGAGCTACTAGTTAGGGAAGCCCACAGTAGAGGTCTCTTCGAACATTTTAGGGAAAGGAGGACCTGTGAACTGATAAATGATCGATTCTTTTGGCCGAAAATGAGGAAAGATGTGCATCAAGTTGTTGAAAGCTGTATCGTATGCAAGAAGGCTAAGTGCCAAGTTGAGCAAGAGAAAGTAATGCCCCTACCTGTTCTAATGAGGCTGTGGACTGAATTGAGCATGGACTTTGTTCTCGAACTGCCGCAAATTGCCCGGCGCAAAGATTCTATAATGGTCGTCGTGGATTGGTTCAATAAGATGACATACTTCATGCCCTGCTCGAAAACTAATGACACTTCGGTTATTGCTTCTCTTTTCTTACAGGAGATTGTGCAAATACATGGTGTACCGAGGAGTATAATCTTCGACAAAGACCTAAAGTTCTTTGAGCCATTTCTAGAGAACCTTGTGGTGTTGGCTAGGAACCAAATTACTTTTCAGTACCTCGTGTCACCCCTAAATTGATAGCGAAATGGAGGTAGTTAATTGTACTTTAGGGTTATTGCTCTGAGCTATAGTAAGCAAGAACTTGGTTGATTGAGACGTTTGCCTGTTAGTGGTTAAGTTCGCCTATAATCGAACAATACATAATACTACTAAGCAAACTCTCTTTGAGATAGTCTATAGGTTCAATCCCAAGTTGCTCCTCAACCACGCCCCTATATCAGTACCCGTGCAAGAGGACCCTGATGCATCAGCTAGAGCATAATCCCTATAGTACATCTATGACAAGGTCACTCGACACATCAATCAAGTTGCTAGAAGAATGCGAGAAAATATCAAGGGTAAGATAACCAAATAATTTCAATCAGGAGACTTGGTGTAGTTGCACCTTGACAAGGAGTAGTTTTTAAACAAGAGGAGGGACAAATTGTCTATAAGAGTGGAAGGATCTTTTAGAAAACTCCAAAAGATCAATGATAATGCTTATATGTTGGAATTGCCTGAGGACTATGGGGTTTCTAATGCTTTCAACATTATCGACCTCAATCTGTATCACCCTGACGAAGAACTGAGCGAACACCATTCGGATTTGATCCCAAATCCAAAACAACCTGAAGGGAATGATGGGAATCAGGCTACTGGACCTCTAACCCATAGCCGAGCCTGAGAAATAAAGGGGTAAGCATGACGAATTCTTTTGTTCCAACTAACCCATGTCGAGGCTAAGTACTTCCTTGCTAAGTTACCCTTCATGCCGAGCTGTATGATTGCCCATTTTTCTATAGTATGCTGAGTTGATGATTACTCTCTAGCATCGAGTTGACCAATTACTCGGCATATTCCTTGTCGAGAAGCCAAGAAGCTGAGAGAGAGAGTTCGGATTGACTAAGCCATCCTTGCTCGGACAAGCCATTTGTCTGTACTTTTTGTTTGCATCTTCTAACAACCTTACCAATGTAGCATCACTATGTGTACAGTATCATGTGCAGAATCTGTTGTACTAATAATTGTTTTTCTTGTATATTCATTTTTGCCTTTTTGTACCTTTTATATTACTTCCTTTGGAAATATCTTTTTTTTTCTTTTCCTTTTTAGGCAAGTTGCCTTAACTTATGGGAATAAATACCCTTGTACTTGTAATGGAGATCAAATCATTCTTAATACACTTTTGAGTATTTTTCTTCTTTGTGTAAACACTGTTTGTTTACTCTTAGCATTACTCTTATCTTTTCCCTTAAGCAAGGTTAGGTAGCGAATAACCTCACTGGACCGATTTGTAGTCATATTGAATTCTACCATAAGTTCTCGGAAGTTCCATTGGTGCATCATATCCTTTAAAATTATTCATGGGTTTTGCTTACTGTTTCATTCTTCATTTTTCCCTTTCGCACTTTTCCCCATTAATTCTTTTCGAGCTTTCTATAAGCTCAGACCTATCTAGTAACTAGCTTTGTTTGTTCTTGGTCATGGTTTGCAACAGGGAATTATTTGACATCTTCTTGAATGAATGCTTATCACTTTAGTGAAAAATTGCGTTTCTTTTGTTGCATTACTTTTGCATTTAGATTTATCTTCAGTTTGGTGGGTGATGATGTCCTGTGAGATTTTAAGCATATCTGAATAGGACCATGTAAAGATTTCCTAATTAGTTTAGAGGAAGCTTATCGGATCTTTTAAGTCGGGAGCTAAGAGCGCACCTATCTTTGTTGTTAGCTTAAGATCATTCCTAAGCTATATGGCTATGGTCTCCTTATCTAGCTCTTCTCTTATAATGGGCTTCTATTTCGAGCTATGTTTAATGTTATATGCTTAATCCCTTCTTAATGCTTTTAAATAAAGGGTCCTTGCGAATTGTTGATCCTTACGACATTCCCCCATTCTGGATGGTGTTGGGAATTTAGCTATCAAGTGGGTCGTCGAAAGGACCATCTTAAAAATGTTAATGGAAGGTTATCCCATTATTGCATTATAGGGGGATGGATAGTCCATAACCATAAAGCTACCATTTTCTCTATAACATTTTCCTCATCACTAAGTTGCAAATCAAGTATAACAACCCCCTATACCTAATTAGCTGATTATTTAACTTGTATAAGTTATACTTGTAAGGCCTTACCTTACAATTCAAATTAGGAAATATCCGATCAAACAAATGCTTAAAAATAACATCGGTAGAGCTTCTCGTATCTACCATGATTCTCCTTACGTTAAATTTGACAATACTTGCACTGATGACCTGCATATCATCTTGTGGAAATTGTATTTCAACTACATTACAGTTAGAAAAGCTAATTACACTATCAACATTGAGTTTCTTTCCCTAGATACTCAAAACATGATCTCCTAAGGTGCTTGCCAGCCTAGAGTATTCGGTGTACTATCATCCTGCAATCCTCCAAATATAATATTAGCGATAGCATTACGAGCTTGGTTGTTATTATCATTGTTCACTAGTGCATCAACTTGCCTGTCATGATTCTCCTAAGGTCATTCATTATTAAGCCTTCTTCTCTAAGTTGGTCACTTTATATTATCATTATGGTAAGCAACGAGCTTCCTTAAATACCTTCTCTAAACTGTATCCTCAAGTGCATTCTTTAACTAAACGCACTCATTCATGTTATGATCCTTGTCGCTATGAAAATCGCAATAATTTTTGAAACTCTTCGTTGCTAGATTTCCCCTCATCTATTTCAGCCATGCTAGAAAGCCCTAGTTACATACCTCTATTAGAGTGTCTAGTATAGGTCAGTTTAGGGGGGGTATGCCTAGCATAACAAGGGATTAGGCGTTTACAATCTCTAGCACCACTTTTGTCAGGTTGGTCCCTTCTCTCATTCATGCATCCTAAACCATCCTTTATAGTGACTCTCTTTTGGTCTAGCCTCCTAAACCATCTCTTTGCTGTGTCACATTATATGCCTAACCGAATGACTGCCCATCTCTTTGAAGTATGCCGAGTTGTAGATTATCGAGACAATAGCCAAACCATTCATGAGTACTCACTCACGTTTAAGCCGATCAAATACTTAGCCTTACCCTTGTCGAGGTACCAAGAGGGAGACCTTGGACTAATCCTTAGCCACTCTTGCTTGAACCAGCAATCTGATTATCCTCTTTTGTCTGCATCCCCTAATGGCGTCGCTAATGTATCTCTGCCATGTGTAGCATTTGCCACACTAATCATTGCTTTTCTTGAATATTTGTGTTTACCCTCTTGTATTCTTGTACATTACTTCTTTAGGACAATACTCTTTTTATCTTTTCCCTTTTAGGTAAGTTGCCCTAAACTTTCGGGTATAAATACCCCTTGTATTTGTAACTATAAACATTAGATTATCATCAATACAACTGAATATTCTTCCTTTTCATAAACACTATTTTTTTTACTCTTATTTCACTCTTATCTTAACCCTTAAGAAAGGTTAGGTGGCGATTAACCTTACCAGACCATTTTGTGCATCATATTGAGTTTTACTGTAAGTCTTCGGAAGTTCCCTTAGTGCATCATATCCTTTAGAGCTGTTCGTGGGTTTTTATTTACTTTTCATTCACTTTTCGTTCTTTTACGCATTCTCCCATCACCTCTTCAACCTTTCGGCAAGCTTGGACCCACCCCTACTATTAGCCTTATCTATTCTTGGTTACGTTATGCATCATCTTGGTATCAGAGAGAAGGTTTATTTAGGTTGTAGTAGTTGTTTCAAAGTTCTATCCTTATTGTCTTATGTGTGTGGAATAGAGCAAGTTTTCTGTATTATTTTAGTTGCCATGTTTACTGGTTGTTGAGCTTCTTGTTTGGATGAACTATCTAGTGGACTTCGAGAGATAGTGTCAGCCTAGCACCAAGTCGAAGAGTTTGGACTTGAATCTTATAGAGAAAATGACAGACTCGAGTATTAATGCTGGAGTTGGGGATGACAACAGTGGTGTTGTCCACCATGGCTAACAATATTAGGGTACTTTGAGGAGTATTGACGAGAGACTTAATGAAGTGGCTAACCTTTTAGTGGATCTAACCTAAGTTGTTCATGCATTGGCTTAATAACCTACTGAAGCTATACATAACACCCCACAAGCTGCTCGACCTGTAAGAAATCAGAACCTAGCTCGATATGTTCGAGGTTAAGGAGTAGGCGGATGAGTAAGGAGAAGGATTGACTTGGGAGACATAGGAGAAGAGGACAAGGAAGAGTATTATGAAGAAGAAGAACGAGCTCGAGCACCCAGGGCCTCTAACCATGTGAAGTTTCAGATTCTAAGCTTCAATGGATTTGGAAGTGCGAATGAGTACTTGGATTAAGAAGAGAAAGTGGAGTGTGTTTTTGACTATTATTAGTACAAGGATTACGAGAAAGCGAGAACTGTTACTGTTGAGTTTTCCGGATATGCCATCATGTGGTGGAAGAATTTCCAAGTTATGAGAGGCGAGAAGGTTATTGAGAGATTAATACTTGGGTAGAGATTAAGAGAATACTTAGAAATAGATTTGTGCTGGATATTTATCTATAAGATACTTTTACTCGGCTTTAGAAGCTAAGATAAGGAGGCCGATCTATCGATGAGTATGTCTAATAATTTCAAATGCTTATGATCTGCTATGAAGTAAAGGAAACACCAGTACGAATAATCTCTAGGTTCCTTATTGGATTGAAAGGTGATATTTTAGACATTATGGAACTCCAACGATTTACCACAATAGATGAAGCCATTAGAATAGCCCAACGAGTAGAGAGGCAAAGAAGAAGCCAAGTATCGACTGAACTACCGACTAGTTGACCAGGATAGGGAAGTCACCGAGCTTAGTCAAGTATTGAGCTAATTCGAAAGGTGGATGTCTGAGTTGAGCAGAAAGGCTGACTTGATAGTAACATGTCGACTCGAACTTATGAGAAAGAGTAAGGATCTGGTAGGAAGATGAGCCATATCAAGTGCTTTAAGTGACAAGGGTTCGAACATATGGTTGCTTAGTGCTTGAACTAAAGGACTATGGTCATCAAGGGAGATGTCTTGAAGCTAGAGGTAGAAAGTATTGATGAGGAACTTGAAGAGGTAGAGAACACTGTTGAGAAAGAAGCTGTTGAGAAAGAAGCTGTTAAGAAAGAACTGATTGAAGAGGATGTGTTTGCTGAGGACTTGGACTAGTTGGTCCTGGTTGTCTGGCACACAATGAACTTGGAACCTTTATTAGAGGAAGAGCAGAGAGAGAATTTGTTTTATATCACTTATAGGGTATATGATTAGGTGAGTGTGTTAATTGTGGAAAGTGGAAGTTGCACCAATGTGGCATCAATCGATCTGGTCACAAGCTTAAATTTACTGACCATCGCATATCCGAGGCTGTACAAGTTGCATTGGCTAAATAAGAAGGGAGCACTATATGTCACTCAATAAGTTCTATTACCGATCACTATAAAAAATTATTTCGACGAGGTTCTCTGTAATGTATTGCCTATGTGTGCTTCATATGTATTGCTATTGGAGAAAGGTTATGTTAGGGAGAGTCTCAACCCTTATGCTGTATCGGCACTCCTAGTGTCAAAAAAGGATGGTACTTGGCGAATGTGTGTTGATAGTTGTGCTGTAAATAAGATAACAATCAAATATAGGTATCTAATCCCCAGGTTAGAAGATATGTTGGATGAATTGAGTGGAGCTAAGATCTTCAACAAGATTGATCTGAAGTCTGGCTATCATCAAATTCGCATGAGGCTAAGAGATGAGTAGAAGACTGCTTTCAAAACTTGGCATAGACTCTATGAGTAGATGGTCATACCGTTTGGCTTGTCAAATGCCCCAAGCACTTTCATGGGGTTGATGAACCATGTGTTGAGACATTTAATAGGGAAGTGTGTCGTGGTATATTTTGACGATATCCTTGTGTACAGTGCCAACATGTCAAGTCACTATGAACATCTCGAGCCATACTGAATATCCTCCGTTCTGAGAGATTATTTGGAAACCTTAAGAAGAATTGTTTTTGCTAGGAGGAAGTGGTATTCTTGGGTTACGTAATAAGTGGAGGAGGCTTACGAGTGAATGATGAGAAGATTCAAGTAATCATCGAGTGGCCGACTCCTATTACTTATGTCGATGTGAGAAGTTTCCACAGACTAGCTTCATTTTACAGAAGATTCATTAGGAATTTCAATACCCTTGCTACACCACTTACTGAGCTAACAAAGAAGAACACCGACTTCTAATGGAGAGAAAAAGAGGAGAGAAGTTTTGCCAAGATAAAGGAAAGGTTGACCTATGCCCTTGTATTAGTTCTACTTAACTTTGAGAAAATATTTGAATTAAAATGTGATGCGTCAAGTATTGGAATAGGTGTTATCCTAATGTAGGAAGGTCGACCAATTGCTTACCACAGTAAGAAGCTTAAAGAACCTTAGCTAAATTACTCTGTATATGACAAATAACTCTTGGCACTAATCTGAACACTACAAGTATGGTAGCATTATCTATTGCTGAGAGAATTTGTCATCTATACTAACTATGAGTCTCTAAGATACCTTCGAAGTTAGACCAAGTTGTTGAAGCGATAAGTGAGATGGGTTGAATTCATTAAAGGATTCAGTTTTGTGATAAAAGACATGTAAGGAAAGAGCAATGTAGTTGTAGATGATCTTTTGAGAAGGCATGCACTTCTAAATGAATTGCAGATTAGATCGTTTGAGTTTACTAGTATAAAAAAATAGTATTTTGAGGACCTACACTTTAGGCCCATAATCATGTGTTGAATTGATGGAAGGACAGTGGATAAGTATCATATAGAGGAAGGATACTTGTTTTGGGGAGGGAAATTGTACGTGCTGACCTATTCACTTCGAGAGCTGCTGATAAAGGAAGCCCATAGTAGAGGATTGTTCGAGCATTTCGAGGAAAGAATGATATGCCTAAGAGCTCAGTTATCACTAGGGCTTATGGTAGCGAATTTGAACTAATTGATCCTTCGAGATATCAAAGAAAGATAGGGTGAATTGGTTTGAGAACTGACTAGAGTAGCTAACGTAAAGCTACTCAGAGGATATAATATACCAATGAACATAACACGACTTGACACTTCACTTGATATGATGCATAAGTTAGTGTTAAGGTCCACTCGCCACTAATCCTGAGCTACTCGACAAGATTAGATAAGAGCGTATGAAAAATGGACTTAGAGAAGGACGTCTCACAAGAATAGTAGATTCAATATATAAGTCTAAGATAAGATGATTTCAGCTTATAAAGAGAAGGGACTATTTATAGTAAGCCCTTAGGACAACATTACAAATAAAGAAATTACAACAACGTATATACAAAAAGGGAAATCCTAGTACATATGAAAAGGGGTAAAGGGACAAAAGACAAAAAGGGAAAATCGTACAATATCAGGTGAAGAAGATAGGTAATAGTGCGACACTAGATCCATACAAAGGATTCTCTAAGTATAGCGTGTAGAGATAGAGGTCAAAAAGTGACGGAGATGCCATGAGAGTTGGTAGGAGGTCGAGAGAGAAATACTCGGCTAGGGAGGTAGATCTCTTTACTCGGTAGTAGACTCTCAACAGGTGAATGTCCAATCACTTGGCATAGAGCTTTCGGCTAGAGGATAGTCGGCATTGGCACAAGATAACAAATAGAGCATAGAACAACCACTTAAAGCCCTCAGTGAGTTTAGCCATCCTCCTTTAGTATATCATTTCTCGTCATCGATAGGTTGATGAGAGAGAATCTATCGGGTGAGAGACTGGAGGTCTTTGAGGTGTGCTCAAGTGATTGGGCCAGTGGTCAGCAACCTATCAGTAAGACCTATAAATTGTTGAATGGTCGTTTCTTCTAGCCGAAAAAGAGGTGAGATGTGCACCGAGTTGTTGAAGGCTCTATCGTATGCAAGAGGGTTAAATGCCGAGCCAAGTAAGGGAAAGCAATACCTTTGCCTGTTCTAATGAAACCATGGATTGAGTTGAGCATGGAATTTGTTCTTGGATTACGACGAACTGCCAAAGGCTAAGATTCTATAATGGTTATCGTTGATAGGTTCAGCAAGATGGCACACTTTGTGCTTTGCTCCAAAACTAATGATATTTCGGTTATTGCTTCTCTTTTCTTGTAGGAAATAGTGTGCTGAGAAGCATAGTATCACACAAAGATCTAAAGTTCTTAAACCATTTTTGGAGAACTCTATGGCGACGGATGGGGACCAAACTACTATTTAGCACTTCTTGTTACCCCTAAACAAATAGAGATAGTCAATTGTACTTTAGGATCGTTGCTCCAAGTTACAATGGGCAAGAACTTAGTTGACTGGGACATTTGCTTACTAGTAGTTGAATTCACTTACAATCGAACAGTACATGACACCACCAAGTAGACACCCTTTGAGGTTATCTATGGTTTCAATCCTAAGTTGCCTCTCAATCACACCCCTATGCTTGAATCTGTGTAAGAAGACCTTGACGCGAGAGCCCGAATGTAGTCCCTTCAGCACATCTATAACAAAGTCACTTGGTAGATCGACCAAGTTGCTAAAAGAATGTGAGAGAAGGCTAAGGTTAGGATCGCTAAGCAATTCCAGCCAGGAGACTTGGTATGGTTGTACCTCAGTAAGGATAGGTTTTTGAGAAAAAGGAGACACAAGCTATCTACAAGAACTGAAGGACCTTTCAGAATCCTCCAGAAGATCAACAACAATGCCTACAAGTTAAAGCTACCCGAAGACTATGGGGTTTCTAACACCTTCAACATGGCCGACTTCAGTCCATATCACCCTGACGAAGAGCTAATCGAAGACCATTCGGATTCGATCCTAAATCTAAATCAACCTGGAAGGAATGATAGGAATCAGACTACTAAGCCTTTAACCTGTAATTGAGCCCGAAGATTAGAATGGCTGGTAAGGCGGATCCTCCTGCTCCAACTGGCTCCAGCCGAAGCCGAGTATCTCTTTGCCGAGTCACTATGTATGTCAAGCTGAATGACTGTCCATCTCTTTGAAGTATGCTCATTTGTAGATTACTGAGACAACAGCCATACCATTCATGAGTAGTCACTCACGTCCGAACTAACCAAATACTTAGCCTCACCTTTGCTGAGGTATAGAGAGAGAGACCTTGGCCTGATCCTTAGCCACTCTTGCTCGGACCAGCAATTTGATCATACTCTTTTGTCAGCATCCCCTAACGGCCTCGCTAATGTATCTTTGCCATGCGTAGCATCTACCATACTAATAATTGCTTTTCTTAAATATTCATGTTTACCCTTTTGTATTCTCGTATATTACTTTTTTAGGACAATACTCTTTTTGTCTTTTCCCTTTTAAGTAAGTTGCCCTAAACTTTTGAGTATAAATAACCCTTATATTTGTAACTGTAAACATCAAATTATCATCAATACAACTGAATATTCTTCCTTTTCATAAATACTATTTTGTTTACTCTCATTTCACTCTTTTCCTAACCCTTAAGTAAGGCTAGGTGGTAAGTAACTTCACCAGACCATCTTGTGCATGATATTGATTTGTGCAGTAAGCTCTTGGAAGTTCCCTTGGTACGTCATATCCTTTAGAGCTATTCGTGGGTTTTTGCTTACTTTTCATTCACTTTTTGTTCTTTCGCACATTGCCCCATCACCTCTTCAATCTTTTGGCAAACTTGGACCTATCCTTACTACCGGCTTTGTTTATTCTTGGTTATGGTATGCGTTAATTTCCTTTATAAAAGGGCTCTTTCTCTTCACTTTTTTCTTAAATTCCTTCATTGCATCCTTTTCCACTGGCAATTTTCAACATATTCTTCCAAATCTTACAAACTCATGTTTGCAACAGTCTTTTATGGAGAAGTAGTAGTTACATGTGACTTTTCATGATTTTATGGAGCAAAAGCATTGTCATGAGTTGAGGTTAGTGATAGTGATTGCAGTTTATCATGTGACCCATTGCCAAATACAGTAAGAAGCATATGTTCAGCACGAGAACGAGGTGTTTATTCTCATTGATGAGTCTTACTTTCTAAAGGAACCTTTTCACGAGCCAAATGATGCCCTTCATATTCTATCAGGTGTTGAGTCTCATCATTAGCATCCTTCAGATATGGCATTTAAGATGAGGTACAATCATCTCTCTCTTTTAATTTGTTTTTCAACTCCATGTTTTATAGTAAAACATTTTCGTACCACTTTGCCAACTTTGTGCATAATTATTCCAAGAGAGTTATGCTTAGATTCATGTTTTGTAATTGTTATAGTGGATGGTTCCGTTGTGGGTGCAATGGTTGTTGCAGTTATGGTGGTTGTTCTTTGATTTGGTTACTATGTTGGGATTCATGAATAGACAGTACCAAACTATTGATAGTCAAATCTGGAAATTGAGATCTTAGGCTTAAAAGAGAATTTGGCTTGTAAGAATATAAGAAGATTGGCTATAAGTGTGTCGAACGACTTTAGCGTTGCCACTTTGATGCTTATATGATTTTTGTATAGAAAGGAAGGAACTTGAGGGGGCTACGAGAGGGTTACCATAGACTTTTAAGTTATATTTATAGACCATCACTTGTAACTGCTATGCTAGTTGTTATTTGCATATTTGTCACATAAGGACTTGAACTTTGGACCATTTCCTTATATTTATGGATTTGGGAATGGTATGTGGTTAAAGTAATCACTGAACCATTTGCTCCTTCTACCTTAATTTGAATGTATATAAGCTTTAATCTTGGCATGTGGTATAACAGTGCTGTTAACAGGTGATGGTAGCTCATTTCTAACCTACCTTAAGTAGCCCATAGCTTCTTTAACCTGAGCTAAACTCTCATGGCATATATGGATAATATTCATCTTATACTAGCGAAGTCTAACCTATTGATTTAAGTTGGTTGTGGGCCCAAAGGAGTCATATTGGGCTCTTATGGGCTTGTGATTGAAAACTCCTATTAATATTATATATTATATAAAAACATATGTTCTAAATGAAAAACAAATAAAAATATAGATTTTGATAGGAAAAAAAAGGGAAGAATTATACTTGCAATCCTTAAACTTTGTTACATTCACTAGTTGAGTTTTGAAATTGCTTCTTTTTTTTTTTTTCCCTATTTCAAACCTCAAAGTCTTCAAAACTTTGTAAAAGAGTCATTCGTTAGCTAAAAAACTAATGGTTTATTAATGGAGGACCTTTTTACAAACTTTTGCAAACTTTATCAACTGAAATAGGAAAAAGAAGTTCAAGAACTCAACTAGAAAAAAAAAAATTACAAAGTTTAAAAATTAAAGGTGTAATTTTCCCTTTTATTTATATATATTAGATACAAATAAAAAAAAATGTCCATAAGTATCATTAGTCAATAAGTATCTTTGTGTAAGCTTGTCTTCTTATAACATGTCAATAAGTATCTTAGGATAGCTTTTATAACTATACAATAGACAAATGGATTTGACTACAATGGACGATGAGCAGATGTAGTCAAATCACTACAATAAACAGAAGTGACGGGGTATATCATATATAGGAGGGTAAATGGAATATATTACTTTATTCTTTCTTTATTTGGGGGACAGTTCTTGAAATCAAAGTTGAAACATATTGTATAATCTTTTAAAACTTTTTAGACATATAACATGTAAAGTTTGCAATGTAATAAGCATATTGTAGAACTTACTTATAGAAGATTAAAAAACTTTTTTTTTAGCCAACTGTGTTACAACTTATGGAAGGAGGGATTTAACCTTAGTCCAATAGGAGACTAGTAGGGATGCCATTAGGTTACAACGGCCTTAATAGTGATTAACAAACTTTGATTTCTATCATGCATAGTTTAGGAAATATATAACTCCTAAGATAAAAATAACACCTATTATATTAACTTGTCTTTCAGTATCATGTGAAGATAGCTTTTGTAGCAACAATATAAACTAACTTATGGTTTGATCATATAGGAGGATGACCTCATAAAAGATGTTTTCATTGTTAGCAATAATAAGATATATGGTAGATATGATAAATTTGAAATCAAAACATATTATATAATCTTGTAAGAACATTTCAAAACACATATCATGTAGAACTTGCTATTTACATGGTATCTTGTGGTACTTACGATTTTTTTATTCATCTTATTACGATATAAAAATATTGCTATATAGTTTTTTTTTATTAAAAAACTACAAATGATCATTATATTTATAGTCCAAGTCCAATTTTGCCAAAAATTAAATCACAACCCTAATTTTTTACCGTTATAGCCATCATGTCTAATGATCTTTGACTGATATAACAACTTACCATATGATCAATTGGACCATATAAGGCCCACCAATCTTCTTAATATAATTTTTTTTTGGCCGAATCTTCATCGATTAGTATCACCAATTCATATAACTCAATCAACATACACATACATGCCTAGATAGATGACATAAAATCCTATCTTTAGATCTTTCAGCCATTAAGTCACCAGGCTATTGCTACTTTATTCAAAGATCTAAGCTTATCTTAGAGTAAAACATAGGAAATCCATGATAATTATCAATAATTGGATTGAGGGAATCTAATTGCTCCAAAAGAAACACATGGAAGTTATAAAAGTTTAATAAGGGTGATCTAAAATGCTATAGACAACAATGGATCATCAATCATAATCCTTTGAGAATAATCTTAAGCTTAAAATCTTTAGTCCAACCCATATTCTTTTAGGTAGAAGTTGACACTTGAAATTGTTAAATCCCTCATAAAGTAAGCATAAAGTCTAGTGAGAAACCTTGCTAATGGTATGACAAACACATGCATAGTGCAAATGTCACAATTAGAGCAACTCTATTCTAATAAAATATAAGCATTAACTATTGCAAAAGTCCATTTATAAAAGTTATTCTAGACAACTCATATACAATCATGAAATAGTTGATTCATTATGATATTTCAACATAATCTAGCTGCTAATAGTTAGTCCATGGTCTTGTACCCTACTCTATATTAGGTAAAGGCACTCAATGTTACCACTTTCCACTAAGTTCCTAACACATGATAGTTATTAATAGCCGATCCATAAACTGCCTTTCCTTGCAGGACTTAAACACTATTATACCATCCTGATTGTTTAGTCTAAGAGTGTAAAAGAGTCAATTTACTCATAAGTTACTCGAGTTAGACTAATTTACTGGAGTTAGCTAAGTATTTACTTGAGATTAATTTCACTATGACTGAATCAAGCTTAAGCAACACAACTAGTTCATTAAGTTATACTTAAAATTCATGATAAGCTTGTGAGCTTGATTGAGCATGGGTTAAGCTTATATGTGCAAGTATATTGTAATAATAGTTATTTATTTCTTTTACATGTGGCATTCTTCTTGTACATAGTGGCAATCCAGCCATTATTCTGTAATTAGTTATAGATGATGTGTAATATAAATATTTGAGGTAATGTAACAGTAGCAAGTTAATCATTATAATAGAAGATTGAAGGTTCTCTTCTTTCTTATTCATGGCAAACTTAATTTCTTCATTCAAAACTTGATTTCTTGGTTACAAGATTGAATTTCCACATTTAAGGATAAATGAAAATTTACCTAAATATTTTTTAAGGGAATGTGTTCTTATAGGCTTACAACAACACATTTAATAAACAAGATGCTTATGGAATGTTTAGGATGGAAATCTCCTTATGAGATGTTGTTTGGTTTAATTCCTGATTATCATTATATGAAGGTGATGGGTTGCTTATGTTATGTGGGTATTCAACCATGTCTTAGAGATAAATTTGAACTAAGAGAGGTGAAATGTGTTTTCTTAGGATATGCATAAGGAAAGAAGGGGTATAAGGTGTATGATTTGATTCATAAACAAATTCTTGTTTCTTGAGAGATTGTCTTCTGTGAACACATTTTTCATTCTAAATCAGGTTGTGATTTTTCCTTTAGCACTTCTAAGTCAAATCCTAAACAACCTATCTTGTTTGAGTCTAACCCTTTAGCTGATCAATTGTATATCGATCAGACTATGCCTAAGATGTTTGCTTTTATTTCTAATTTAAAAACTTCTAATGGTTAGTCTAATATTCTAGTCATTTACTGGATGATCTTAATCAATCTTTGCATATAAAACAATCATTGAGGCACTTTACATAACAAAAGCAGCCACCAAAATGGCTTAATAACTTCGTTCATCCAACACATCATGTTAATGATGTTTCTGCCATAGTAGCTCTATTTTTATAGTAGATTGAAACCTTCATCCAAAACCCTACTCTTTATCCTTTATTCACTCATCATGACCTTACAAATATACTTATGGATTATGTTGCATCCTTAGCAAGTGTGTTAGCTACAAAAGAGAAGGTCAACTATAGGTCGGATGGTACTATTGAAAGGTATAAGGCTTGGTTAGTAGCTAAGGGTTATACACAACAAGAAGGTGTTAATTATCATGAAACCTTCTGCCTCGTAGCTAAAGTAGGCAATATTCACATTGTAGTTGCTGTTGCAATAGCTAGAGGTTGGCCCATGTTTCAAATAGACATCAATAATGTATTCCTTCATGGTTACCTAGATGAAGAAATCTACATGTATCCTCTGAAAGGATATACAAACGCATTATTCAATCAAGTTTGCAAATTAAATTGTTCTTTATATTATTTGAAACAAGTATTAAGGTAATGGAATTTAGAAATTTCAAACTTCTTGGTTCAAAATGGTTTTGAGCAGTCAAGGCATGATAACTTTATTTTTGCTTACACTAGTTTTAATGGTTTTGTGATTATTCTTTTGTACATAAATGAGTTGCTCATTACAAGGTTTGATGCTTCTTTTATTTTAGATATTAAGAGTAAGCTTGATTAGACTTTCATAACTAAAGACTTAGGCATTGTTAGATTTTTTCTTGATCTTGAATTTTGTAGCACAATTGAAGGAATGCGCATTCATCTAAAGAAGTTTACTTTAGATTTGCCTCATGAGACTAGACTTTCTACTTGTAAACTAGCCAAATTTCCTGTACAAGCTAAACTTAAACTTTATAAAACTATAGGGGAATTACTATAGGATATTACTTCCTATAAGAGATTAATAAGTCGACTGTTGTACTTAACTTTAACTAGGTTTGATTTTCATACTCTGTTCACTACCTAAGCCAATTTATTTTTGCTCAATGATTACACATTATCAAGCTTTACTTCATTTGTTATGTTATCTCAAAGGTTCTTTCAATCTTAAGTTGCTTTATCCTGCCAATAATGATTTGTCACTTCATGCTTAGAATGGAGATCAATCTCTTTAGACCACAAGTCTCTCACCAACTATTATATTTTACTTGGTTTTGCTCTTGTGTCTTGGAAAACAAAGAAGCAACCAATAGTGTCCACATCTACTATTGAAGCAAAGTATCACCACTTTGCGTCTACCACAAAGGAAGTTTTATGGATTTCTTATATTTTGTGTGACTTAGCTATTCATGTTCATTTTCTTGTTCCTCTACATTGTGATAATAGATAAGCTATTTTAATTACATCAAATCCATGTCTCCATGGGTGAACTAAGTACATCGACATTGATGTACATTTTATATGCAACCATATCACTTTTAGCTTTCTTCAGTTTTTTCATTTTCTTATAGTAACACATATTGCAGACCTCTTCACTAAAGCGTTACGCAAGTGATAGCTTCATCATTTTTGCCCTAAGTTAGGGTTTTAATAATGGTCTAACTTGAGTAGGGGATGTGAGAATATCATAATAATAGTTATTTATTTCTTTTACACATGGCATTCTTCTTATATGGAATGGTAGTCTAGCTATTAGTCTCTAGTTAGTTATAAATGACTTATAGTATAAATACTTGAGGCAATGTAATAGTAGTTGATAAATACAACAGAAGATTGAAGATTCTCTTCTTCTTGTTCATGGTTGATTCAATTCCTTCATTCAAGACTTGATTTCTTGGTTACAAGATTGAATTTCTACAATATGTAAGTCAAGTTCAAGATAAGTTTTGAAGAATACTAGGCTAATACTCAAGAACGAAGAGGAGGGTGAATTAAGTACTTGGATAATTTTTGATTTTTTACAATTATTACAATAATAATAACAATAAGTGTGTAAAATAAAAGAGATGAGGATAGAGGAATTAAGCTCGAATATATGTAGAGTCTAGATTACCCCCTACTCTCCATGGACACACAATAGCCTCCAATCAAGGATTTCACACACCATTTTTATTAATTATGAAATAATGCTCTGAGGGCTATACACCAAGATGGCTTCCTAAGCTAATCTTAAACAAACTCTACAATACAATTCAATACAAACTCAACATAAAGCTCTTTATCCTTAAGTATAATGCACTCATAAATAATTTTATAAATATAATCTCAATTGTACTACATTTATCTCATTCTCTTAGTAGCTCAAAATGTAGTGTTTTAAGCACTCAAAATAAAGAAGAACAACAAATCTCTCTTAAGTAAATGCTAACATAAGTATAAGAGAGAATGAGACTAATAAATACAAAGAATGTATGAGAATGTTGGAACATTTTAGTAGAATATTAGATCTCATATCATCTTTGACAGGTAGTTGAGCATTTATATCCATGAAGAAAAATCTTCCTGTTACATGCATCTAATGCTGCTAATAGCTAGTTTCTTTGGCTTACTAATCGATTGCTAGACAAACTACCAATGGATTGGCAATACAAAGTTACTAGCGTTGTCCCATGAAGCAATCTATCATTGTTGCCATCTCTATACTCCAAAATGTCTATAGAAAGCTCTAATATGTGAGATAGCTATTGATCGATTGACAAGCAAATTACTGATCAATTGACAACCTCTCAAAAATGGCTTATTAGTATAGCCCTATTAATCGGTTAGTAGAGCTCTTAATGATCAATCAGTAGAAGTACCCAAACTTTTGTATTTTTTTTTTTATTTTGGTACCTAAACTTTAAACTTATTCATTTTAGTACCCTAACTTTTCAAATGAGGCAAATTAGTATCTTTGTTATAACAGTTGTCATAAAAATATTTTTTTTTTCGCTGTAAAAAGTTAAAGTATCAAGATGAAATAAAAAATAAAGTTTTAGCACTTAAATAAAAATAAAATGAAAGTTGATCAACTTATATTATTATTTTACTATTTTGTAATAATGACTGTTATAATGGAGATACCAATTTATCTTATTTAGAAAGTTGCGATACTAAAATGAAAAAAGTTTAAAGTTTAGGAACTAAAATGAAAAAATATAAAAGTTCAGGTACTCGTACTAGCTTTATCCTTATATACATACATACATACATACATATATATATATATATATATATATATATTCCACATATAATCCAATAACATATGTAAATATTTCAAAATAATGTTTGAAACTCCAAATGGTATCAAGTGTGAAAAGATCATAAGTTATTTATTATTTAAGATTTAGCCAATATTAGCTTAATATTAATAACCACATGTTTTATCTTATCAAAATCACATAACACTTAGTTCAACAATCTCCCCTTTTTCAATGAAGACAAAACTTTATACTTAAGCTCCTCCTCAATTTAGTGCTTCCTTTCAATCAAGCATCCATATATGAGATGATATGTAATTCCTAAGGTCAAGATTGAATATTTGATTTGTGAGCACTAATTTGAGAAGGATAGAGAACTCATTCACAATTTTAATCTCATTTTCAAACTTGATTTAGCCAATTTAATACGAGTCTCTAGCTAACTTGAATTCTCCTCATTTTGACCTTATCAAAAAGATGAAATTTCAAGTGGTAAAAAGGAAGAGAAATGTCAAGTTGAAAATTCAGCATAGTCTCATCTTAAACCTTAGGATATGCCCCTACAAATAATGCAAAAAAATGTTAAATACATATCAAACTTCAAGCCAACTCCAACACAAACAACTCAATCTCCATGTCACCACTAAGGCAACAAACTTCCATCAAAATCACAAAGCAAGCCATAATAACATCATAAAACCATAGAAATATTTAATAAGAGTCCAAGAGTGCATACAATCAAAGGCCACATGGCCAAAATGTCCAACAAAAGTAACAAAAGAGGCCAATAAGGCTAAGTCCACATAAAAGAAAAATGATAAAACATGGAAGTCTAACTAATTCCTAAGATTTAAGTTCAGTATTAGAAGAAGGACAATGATAGGTAAGGTTGAAATGAGTGTAAAGATCACTAAAATTGGAGTGAATATGTTAGTTGATATTGGAGAAACCTTGCTGCACCTCTTGCCTAAGATGATGCACTTCATTTTGAAGCTCTTGGAAACGACTCTTAGCATGTTGATGATATGGATATTAGGTTTCAATGGTTCATTGGGTTTGAAAGAGGGGAAGGAATAAGATTGCATGGGAGTAGCTTCTCTAGCTTTAACTTGTGCACCTGCAACAATGGACTCCTCCTTAGCAAAAGCCTCCTCAAATACATAAGCTTCATTTCAAATTTCTTATCTACCATAAAGGGGAGAGAGATCTCCACCTTTCCTTTCCTCACATCTACCATTTTCTCTCTAGCCATCTTGTGAAATGTTAGAAAAGTTATAGATAGGTAGATTGAAAATGCGAGGCTCAGTTAGGAATTCTATACTTTTACATTTGAACAAGAAGGTTGTGAGCTTAGATAACCTTAAAATGCTTCTATTCAAACCATTGGTGACCTTTTTGAAGTAATTAAACACCAAATCATAATAATGAATTTTGATATATTTTTTAAGTAGCCTATAGTCTAAGGATTACTTTAGGTGAGACCTTGATATTGGCTAGATCTTGGATGATAATTGTCTATAATAAATAGGTGAAGAATTCTTTATTTGAAAAGTGCGATATGTGCTCTAAGATTCTTATTTTTTTAATTTGCTCCAACCATATGAGTTCTGAAAACATCATCATAAGATGATGCCTCATTTCCCCCAAAACCATTTATATAGGCAAAACCACCCATCTTAACTCCTAAAATATTACAAATATCTTCTTTGATCAAACTCAATTTGACTACCATACACATAAGTCTATAACTTTCTCCTTACTTCATCATGTGATTTAATGCCAACTTGCATATTATCACCCTCATCAGTGCGATCAATTAAATTACAATAAAATAACTTAACCACTTCTTCATGAATTTCAAGAGGATAGGTTTGAGTAGTTAGTACCTTCATTGTAATAACTTTGAGAATGCAATCAATTCCAAATTTACAAAGTAATTCATCTTGGAAGTGTCGACCAATGTACGGTTCCAAATCCTTAAAAAGTTTATGCCATCTCTTATATTGAACACTTAGGAATCTATGTTGGTTGTAGGAGGGGCTGGTTTGCTTAGCTTTCTTTCCAAATTTTATCCTAGAAGCCATTGGTTATTTCCACAAACACTTGGTGGGTATGGAGAGTTTAGGGTATGATAGAGTGCAAAAGAGTAGATGTGAGAGAGGAATGGTGAAGGAGGATGTGTGGGAAATGATTATGGAAGAAAATGTGATGCATGTGTTGAAGAAAATATGAGTTTTAGTTTGATTTCGGTAGGAAAGAAGAGTAGTGAGAGTTTGGGTTGAGACATTGAAGGAGAGGTTGATAGGGTTAGTGAAGGTGAGTGAAATGAGGAGAGTAAGGCCGACGATTTAATATATCTTACCAATTGATCGGTACAAGCGCTCCTAACAATAGAAAGTCAAGATTTTGAAGAAATAATGCCAATCGATCTATTCTATTTATGGCGATTGATTGGTTTTCATTTTATTCTATTAATCAATCGGTGTGGCAACTACTAATTGACTGGTAGTTGCAAATTATGTAGTTCTACAGAATTCTATAGAAACTAAAACACAACTATGCCAACAAATTTCTATAACTCTAAAGTGTGATTTTAAATAAGTTTAATGCTTCAAACAAGTTTATTCAAATCCATTAGTAATATTCAAATACTTTGATTAACTCAAAAGGAGCAATTTTGCAAAATCACTAGTTTAGCTTGTTGAAAGTCAATTATTAATAATGATGTGCACACGTAACCAAAATTAAGTACCGAGAGATGAACGCATCTAACTAAAGCCTTGCGCAAGGTCTAATAACATATTTTAAGCATGTTAAAAAAAAAAAAATTGGCTATAAAGTTAATATTTGAGTTCCTCAGAAACAACTAATGAACACATGTTGAGTTCAAAATTGAACAAATATACCAACTTAAATGAGAAATTCATACTTCGAATACATCCCATAGGCATAAATAGGCATGTTAGAAGCAAAAACAAAACTTGAATCATGTCTATATGAAAAATGCTTTACAACTTTCTGAAAAACCTCTATAGTTCTATGAGGTCAAATTTGCATAAATTCATAACTTAGCAAAATCTTATGCAAATTTGGCCAAATCAACCATATATACACAATCTATAAGCAAAATCAATCACACGAGAACACACTTAGGGCATGGAAACCAATACTTGACAAAATTGTGCAAATGAATGTCCAAAATGTGCATAGATGACTTCAAATGTGCACGAAATATATGACAATTGCAATTTGACATTCCAAGCAAGTTTTAAGTATATATTGAAACATGATGTGAGTATGAGAGTATGAACAGGGCTTGTAAATCAATTGATTGAATAATCACTAGTTAAATTCTCAAATGCTCTTAAAAGCTCAAATGTGGCTGTAAAGAGGTCTTACTTGCAATGTTTAATGATTATATTAATCTGACCATTCAATCATGAAATGTTAGCACAGTTAAACATGCGGGAACTCATATTTGGCAAGGAGACCAAGAGATGGAAAAAATGCATACACGAGGGCTTAATCAAGAATAGAGAGTTTCAAGTGCGCACAAGTATATTAAACATTAAAGCTGATGCATATAAGCTACTCAAACAAGTTTCTTCAATCAGATATCATGTTAGATGCTATTGGAAGTTTTCTTTGAGCATTCATCATTCAAGGTTCTTAAGCCACTGCATCTTGAGGTTCCTAAAAAAGCATGTGATTATTTCTTTAGAACCTATGTGACTTTTGCTCCCTTTAGGTTAGTAGTAATAACATATCTTTATCCTTTAGAGACCTAAACCATCTCCTGCATGATTCAAATTGGCATTGCACTATATTGCACATGTATGTACAATATATATGACCATACATATCAATTACCACAATAGTTACAAGTCTTAGCTATTAGTTTTGGAAAATAATTCTTATAAGAATTGTAAATATTTTTCTTACTATAGCTAGTTCCATTTTTGTCCAATCCTTACCTTTATTGGCTAAGGATTTTTTCTAAATTCTTTTCTCCATTTGTAAACTTGGCAACAGTTTATTTTAAATCATCTAGGTTAGACTTTAAAATAGCACTTTCAATTTGAAGCTCTCTTAGCCTATTAACCATATCATCCTTATTACTCATGCTTCTAACTTTTATTTTATGAGAATTACACTTTTCTTTCAATTCATTATTTTCCTTAGTTAACTCCCATTCATAAGATTCAATTCTTTATTATTTTTATTTAATTTATGAACTTGTATTCTCAAGTATTCATTACTCTCCTTTATACTTTCTTTTACATCATTTACCTTGTTATATCCATTTTTAAACACATCAAATTCATTTCTTTTTTCATTCATCATTTGTTTCATCATCTTATTCTTCTTTTGCACCTTGATAAACTCTTTAAACAACTCATCGTATCTATTTTTGATCTCATCAAATGAAAAGTGATTAGAATTAGAATATACCTTATTATCAATGACCAAAAAGAACATTTCCCCATCTAAGTTACTTGAATTGTTATCGCTCCAAGTTATCATCATAGCCTTTGTCTTTGTTCTTTTGTCAGTTATCTTAAGATTCGAACAATATTGTTGAATGTGACTCGATTTTTAACAATTGTGGCATTTGATTACTTCCTTCTTCTCCCTTCTAAGCCGAGATGTGATATCATCCATGTCTTTCTTTAACTTCCTATTGAACTTCACAAATTTTTTGAAATTTTTTATTATCATAGCCACATCATCATCATCCTTGCTTTCATCACTACTTGAGCTAGCCTCAATTGCTTTTAATGCTATTGACTTCTTCTTAGATTTCTCTCAATGTCTTATGATCATCTCATTTGTTTTGAGGGTTTCAATATGTTGCTCTTTAGTCTTTTCATCCAATCACGAGCTTACTCAATAGTGGTTCTCTTGGCTTCTCAATTTTTTGATGTTGACCTAAGAATTTTAGAATTGGTTTTAAGATTAGAAAAGGTCTTACCAAGTATACTCAAAGGATTAATGATATTGATGAATCTATTGTACTTCTCATCAATAGCTGCATTAGGATCTATTTTGAAATTTTCAAATCCACCATATAGCAAACTTATTTTGGTATCTCTAACTTGACTAATTCCTTCATATGTACATTTAATTCATCCAAAATTTCTTTAGCACTATTAGACGTACATACTCGATTGAAATCATTCTTATTTATGGCATAATATAAAATATTCATATCTATCTTGTCTAATCATCATCAATGTAGCTCTTTTCATCCTTATTTTCTATCATGAATGGCCATTTATTTATTACTTGCCACAACAATCTATTTTGTGCTTAAAAAATATTATCATCTTACATTTCTAATAAGGATAATTATTACCGACTAAGTGTGATGGTTGATTTATAGCTTGCTCTTCCTTGAAATCTAGTGCATTCAATGCAATGATCTTTACTCTAAATGTGATTAAGTAATAAATTTAGAGATCTTGCCTTGATACCAATTAAAGAACACTAGGCTAATACTCCAAAAAGTAGGGTAGGATAGAGTGGGGTGGGTAAATTGAGTATTATGAAAATTCTTAGTTAATTTTCAATTTTTAACAATTATTACAATACAATGAATAGACAAGATGAATAAGTAATATTAACAATAAGTGTAGAAAATAAAAAAGATAAGGATAGAGAAATTAAGCCTGAATATAACATGCAATTTGAACTGTCCATGGACACACAATCGCCTCTAATCGAAGACTTCAAATACCACTTTTATGATCACCAAATAATGCTCCAAGAGCTGCACACCAAGGTGGTTTCACAAGCTAATCTCACATAAACTCAACACAAAACTCTCAATCCTTAAGTATAGTGCACTCATAAATAATTTTGCAAATATAATCGCACTTTCACTATGCTTATCTCACTCTCTTATTAGCTCAAGATGTAGTGTTTTTAACACTTCACATAAATCACAATAACAAAGCTTTATTAAGTAAATGCTAATAGAAGTACAAGAGAGAATAAGAGTAGTATACACAAAGAATGTAAGAGAATGTTGGAATATTGTAGTAGAATATAAGATCTCTTATCATCTTTGACAAGTAGTTGAGTATTTATATCCTTGAAGAAAAATCTTACGAGCATTTAATGCTCCTAATAACTAGTTTCTTTAGCTTATAGATCGATCGCTAAACAAGCCGCCAATCAATCAGTAGTACAAAGTCACTAACATTGTTCCATGAAGCAATTGATTGTTGGTGCCATTGTTATACTTTAGAATGTCTACAGAAAGCTCTAGTATGTGAGATAAGCCATCAATTGATCATGAAGATGCTACTGATCGATCGGTAGCACAAAACTCGGTCTCTTCAAAATGGCTTACCAATCGATTGGTGTAGCCCTTATTGATCAATCAATGGCCCCTATTACAGAATATATCAGCTTCTGATCACGTAGAAGAAACAGAAGATACTCCAAGCCAAAACAACTACCAACCCAGATGCATATATATATATATATAGACACACATACACATATTCTACACATAATCTAAGAACACATGTAAATATTTCAAAACAAAGTTTCAAACTCCAAATGATATCGAGCCTATAAAGATCATAAGTTATTGATTTTTTAAGATTTAGCTAATATTAGCTCAAAATTAACAATCATAAGTTTTGTCCCATCAAAATTACATAGCACTTTCTTCAACAAGTTTAAGCATCAATATCATTTCAGTTAGAACATGAATATTTTTTTAGTAAAATGAGCTTACTCAAATCGAATCTACGGTTATCAAGTGCCATCTCGAGTCAAACTTAAGCTCAAAACTTTAACTTGAGCTATAAAATTTGTAATGGAATTATGTCATCTCATTTCGACTCTTTTACAACCTTATCCCCATCTTGACTTCTCTATCCACTTACATAGCTACTATTGATTAGTCTATAACCCTACCTTACCTACATTATGAGACGTATCCCATGACCTAGCTATTAACCTTACTTGACCGTTTCCTCCTCACATCCCAACCCATTTAAATAGTTACCATTGTAAACTAATAGCCCATAATCTTAACATCTATAGGTGCCCTATAATAGTAATTCAAGCACTAAGCAATAAACAACACATGCTTTTAGGTCAAATCATCCATAGGTACATTAGCATGCATATACTTATAAGGAATTAATAGCAAACTAAAAATAATTTAATCAACCATCCTCAATGAAAAAGGACCATGGCAGCTAGGGCTATAAACGAGTTAAGTTAAGGTGAGCTTTTGAAAGTCTAGGCTCAACTTATTTAAAAATTATAGAATTCGAGCTAAGTCGAGTTTTTATTGAGCCTAAAAACTATAGGCTCCAGTTTAAGCTCGTAAGGAATTTGAAACTTGAGCTTAATTCATTTAGATATGTGAGCTCGAGCTCATTTCAATAAACAAGCCTAAATAAGCTTAAGCTTGAGCTCAAAATTGAATTAAAACTCAATATTAATTTAAAAATTTAAAAATATAACTTTTTTTTGATAATTTTTAATTATATTATTCTTATTATTATATTCTTGTAGTATATTTTTGTTTATATATAACATGATTTTTAATATAATATATCAACTCTTGAGCTTGTTCACTAGCTACTCACAAGCGTGACGCGAACTGAGTCATTAATAATTGCTCATGAGACAATCTTGAGCTTAGACATGAGCTCAAACTTGGCTCATTTATATATAAACGAATTCTATTTTGAGCTCAAGTTTGGCTTATTTATAAATTAAGTTCAAGTAGCTTGCAAGTGACTCGGCACATATATAACCTTAATAGGGCCAGTTGTTCACCTATTTATTGCACTAAATAATACCTTTACCTTGAATTGAAAGAAAATCTTGATCACTTAGTAAGGTATGATCTCTTTTAGATATGAGGATGTAAAAACATATAATATAAGGGGTTTGATTGATCGTGGCCTAGTTTGACCAATTACAAACCTTCTTGCTTAAGGTGTTTTGTTCAACAACCATTCTTTTGTTTTGTTGATTGAATTTCCTTAACCCCTATACCTTATCCTTAGTTTGAGTTTGGCTGACCAAACCTCCTCGAAGCCTCAAACTTCATCCTTAACTCCAACTAAGTTTACTGACCTTATTTCCATTGACCAAACTATGCTTCTTCAAGAGAAAAATCCTAATTTCTTATCTTGATCACCAATTTTATTAACACATTCAATTTCATACTCCTAACTAATTGATTATACCACCTCTATTACAGTATAAGTTGATATGCAAGATTTCATCATCAATAAACTAGCAAACACAACAAGCATTTCTTAAATCCTTTATTTTAAATGGAACCCATTTATACTTTCTTGAACCTCAAAACTCATCTAATTACTAGACTTTCTTCCAGTATATTGGAAAATAAAATCAACATATCAAACAAAAACTAAAAATATCACCACTTCTTAATAATGTCCTAAAGTTCCTCTCAAGATACCCTTAAAATTCCTCCTTCTCCTTAAATAGTAATTGCACAATCCATGATTTAAAAATTAATACTTGATTACACTCAACAATTTCACCTTGATTGAAGTTTAGGATTATTAACAAACCCATTCTTGAATCATTATCACTTCCTTTTACTTAAGAGTGTTTTGAGATTAGAGAGTGATGGGCTTACTTTTGGAATAATTTGCATAGCTTTTGATTGTTAATACAATTTGGTTTACCCAAAAGGATAAAATGTCCTTAATAAGCCTCTTAGCCTTTTTACCAAGATGATCCTGGCTTTGAATTACTTTTAGAGTCATTTCAACTCGTTTGATAGAAAACATAAAATAACAAAGAGTAACAAGCTAGCATATAGGTTTGATTTATGCTTTTTGGTTGGTCTAAAAGGGCGACTTAAACAAAAACTAAAGTGGCTTAATTGCTTTGCACCATCATGAAAACCTATTCATATCGACTAAGTTATTTAAGTATTTTATATCTTATTTACTAAATTTAGGTATAATAATTACATATATCTTTCAAGGCTACTACATTATAAAACATGTTATAGTTTTCCCCCAAAACAAAAAATATGATGGTTTGAAATGTGAAACTTATGATATATGGAGTATTAGTTCTTAGATAATTTTGTGATGGATAAGAGAATATATGCTATATCTTACCTTATGAAGGTAAATTTCAAAATTTGGAAAGGAAACTGTCGTTTTGAGTTTTGGCTGGTAGAGATTAGTAGTGGATTGGGCTTTGTGCTTAGATGTGAGCCTACAAGAGAGTAAATAGTGAAGGGCACCGAGGGATTGTCCAACATAGCCACTTCAATAGTTAAGTTAGTATGTGTTTGTAAAGAAAGAGAATGTATGCAAGGAGGCATAATATAGCTCAAGTGTACAAAGCATCAAGTGATTTACCATTGGGTACTATTTTGGTATTTATAACTAGTATTTATAAATGAGTGGAGTTGATGGTTGGAGAGCCATTAGTAGTTGGAGGATGCATCCATAAGTCATGGATAGTAGAGATGTGTTGGTTGATGTGGTCTTGAATTATAGGAGATGATTGTTGATCAGGTCCTTTAGCCTTATCCTTGTCTTTTAGCTATTGGAACCTATGTTATATGGGTAAGCTATCTAGTAGGCTTAGGCCGAGGTAGACTAGAGGAGTAAGGAGACCAAACCTAGTCAAGAAGCAACTAGGTCATGAGCGTAGGTAGGTCGGCATGAGCTTGAGGGGGCCTACGTCTAAGATGTCCTATCAACACTTGCACCACACCGTTGCACCCCTACCCCCTACCCTGCATAGTCTCATTGCCAAAGTAGAGGCAAGGAGAAAGGATTGATCGGTTTCCTAGGTACATAATTGAGCTGAACTTGGAGCGCTCATGTTAGCTTAGTAACTTATGTAGGGAATTGTCATGTTAACACTTTTGAAAAGGTTAGTTAACATGGTGTGACAAATGCCTAAGCAGAGGAGATGGCTAATAAGGAGGCCTAAGCTAATAATGTACAAGGTTGAATAGTGGTGAGGTGAATTGAGGAGAATATACCAGGGTGGAACTAAATGTTTAAGTGTAAACCTAAATGGGTGAGCCAAGGTAAATACCCTTTGGGCTAAGGTGAAGATCTAATAGGTTGGGCACTCCAAGCAATAAGTATGCAAAGGCATTGGATGATCTAGGCAAGCAATGTCGAATAGGTAATGGCAAAGCTAAATAGGGCTATCAATTGCATACAATGGTGCTAAGGAGATTTTATTGTTAACGTAGAAGTTAAAGGGGCCTCAAGAAAACTTCTTATCAAAGCGACTCTTTGAATTCTTACTTTATCGTACACTTTCATGGTGTAGTTAATGTGACAAGACAGGTGTCTTGTCTCTATAGACTCACGTATAGTTGTAAAAGTTTTGTCTTTTAACCAAAGCCGTTTGATCAAGATAAGGACAGGTGTTAGCATTGCGACATACTGTAGGATTCACATTTAAATGGATCCCTATAATCGCTGTTTCACTTTCCTAAGCATTTGGCATATAAATACCCCAACCTTTTACAAATAACTCTTTTACAACTCCCCTTATCATGTTTATTTGCTGCCTGTAATATCAATAGTTACTTCACTTTCTCCTTCAGTTTCTTTCTTCTTCTTCATCACTAGAACTCTTACTTGCTCTTCTTTTCGTCATCAAAATGTTGAACTCAAGGGCTAATTCTAATGAGTGTAACATTACATCTTTAGACTCTAAGGCTACAAGGAGTACTTATCCCCCCTTAAGATGGGATGAAGAAGCTTCGTCCCCATTGTCACAACTAGATAAGGAGATGAGAAAGGCCATAGAGGAAATGAACAGAGCGAAGCTTATTAGAGCTATCCTAAGGATAGTTATCCATACAACGTATTACCAGAGATTGTAGACTTATTCACTAAGCTAGGAATGAACAGGGGGCTGAGTGGGTGGATTAGTAAGAGTAAATTGTCCTTAACAAATCGAGTCTTGATCACCTTTATGGTCAAACTAATATTGGGCTAGGTAATACGGTTGTCGTAGAAGGAGGAGAGGGTGCTTTTGTTGTAAGGGAGGTGCTTTACGGTATTTGAAAAATGTTTGGAGCTTGGAATGCACCTCCCCTTTAGCAAGTTCAAGGAATAACTCTTCAATTACTACAGTTATTGTTTGGCACAAATTCCTCCTAATGGGTGGATGGTATTGAAGGCATTCTAGGTGTTGTGTAAATATCTGGTGGTGCGAGCCAACCCTAAACTTTTCAATTACTACTTCTAATGGAAGAATCTAAATGGGTGGACATACCTTTAGAACCACACTGGGAGAAAGTTGGTTGAGGGCTTGTATTCATCTGGTTGGCAAGATGAGTTCCAAGTAGTAAAGTTGCTTGAAGAGGCTAACTTTTAGACACAGTAGACTCCATCGGTCCGAATGGGTGGTGATAGGGATCAAGGACCGATTATACGTTCCCGAGCCTGAGGGCTCTCTTAGGTGGTTCGTCTAGTTGTCTGAGGTGAGTTAAGCACCAAGGAGCAATACTTGTCTTAATCCGATTTGCTGAGCTACTTTGCTCTCCATACTATCCAAGATGTTGTTGAGGTGATAAACCAGCGTGCTGAGCTGAATCTTCCACTAAACCGTAGTCCCAGCGCCAAATCAGAATGCAGCAATCTCCATTGTACCGAAGCCGAGCATAACTGTTAGGAGTTGACCATTCGAGACTAACCCCAATGTGAGCCATCCTTGAACCAACCCCAATCTAGTCCCTTCTAATGCCGAGCAGGCCTGAATAGAGGTTTACCTCTGCTTGGACTACAACACTGTCAGAATCACAATAAAAACGCGCGCGCACTATCCTTACTGATAACCATATTATCCTTTTTGACAAACGATGTTCGTTGTGCATGATTTTGTGTCTCCTTTTATAATGCTTTCCTTTTTATCTTGCAAATAGGAATTCCATTTTGTAATTATCTATAACATAGAACTTACCTTAACAGGGTACTATAAATAGTCACATAATGTAACGGCCGAAGAGATAGACATACAAAAGAATATACTAAACCTTTTTTTTTTTCTCTTGAGCTAAGTATCTTCCTGCTTACTCTTGAGCTACTCTTATCTAGTCCATTTGAGTGTGGACTAATAGCGAGTGACCTTCGGCCATACTTGTGCATCATATCAAGTGCAACCTAAGCTCGTATGAGGTGTTGGTGCATCATATCCATCATCAGTGCATGGGGACCCCTACTCTCCCTCGACTCTCATTTACATTTTAGGACATCTTGCAGCTTGGACTTAGCCCTTTTGGTTACAAGTGATATTGGGTTCGTATGTTCATCCGTGAATTTATATCAAGTGGTGCTAAGAAGCTTGACCCTAATGACTTTAAGGCTACATAAGAAATTGATGCCTTCATACCCTTGAAGAATGGGAAGGAGATCAATGCTAAGCATATGGTAAGGAGGTACTTCAAGTTCTTGATCTCTAAGATCTTTCCCAACATGCATAAAGTTGTGGTGAAGAAGTAAGTGGAAGGTAAAAGTTCGTTCTCAGTGTAAGACACCTCTTCCATCATGCTAGCATGGGTTCACTTGAAATTATGCTTCGTTTGAAATCTTTCTAAGGAGTGGGATGGTTCTCATTGCTTGTATTGGTTACGGTGGAGTATTATAAGTAAGTACGATATACTCACCTTATATTTATGTTGTTTACTTATTTCCTAATAGGTAAGAAGCTAGCCTAAGCAGCTGAGGTTCCATGTCCTTTTGGGTCAAAAAAGTTAAGGGGACATAAGGGTAAAGCTAAGCCAGCTAAGAAGGCTATTGACCCTAAGAGCAAGGCTATAAGGCCTATGTTAGGGGTGAGTGAGACTAGTAGGTTGGAATCACCAGTTCTTCCTTAGGGGATTCCTGTCAATGGAACTTTTAAGGAACTCGTGGTTGTTGAACCTTTGAGCATGGTCTCCTTTGCAACTAAAAATGCTCCCACATTTGAGCCCATTCTAGTAGGGGATGAGGCTATTGCTGATAAGTCGAAGCTGTTGATTTTTCCCTTGCCCTCCTAAGACAAATAAAAGAAGATTAAGACTAGTATTACTGAGGGTTTGGCACATCAGAAGAGGACACTTCTTAAGGAGGATGAGGAGGCATTGACCTTGAAGAAGAGTAAGCTACTAGTGTCGCCTAGCAACCATTATCCTAATAACTCCCATCTAGTAGTCTTTATCTCATCGTAGACTAGATGGATGGGGCCTAACTTGAAGCTTTAGAGAAGCATTGGAGGGAGAAGATCGTTTTGGACTCCTATAAGAGGGTTCTGCATGAGTCTAAGAACTCTCATCCCTACGAAGGAGACTTTGAGTCAACCACCAAGCAATATAGGGGGAAGATCTCCTTAATAAGGAATTTGGTATGGTGACGTAATGCTGCATCATCAGGCTCTCAGCTTAGAGGTCTTGATGGGGTCTTTCACCATCACAAATTAGAGCATCTTAGAGATGACATCAAGGCATGCATTCGATGACCCCCTTGAGTGGTCAGGCTACCTCAATTCCTTAAACCGTCAGGTGTATCTTTGCCACCTTAATTCACTTTCTTTTGTAGTGTTTTTCGAAGTTTTCTTTTCTTTGCTTATGTTATCATTCTTATTGTATAGTACCATGGCCAAGTGTTGTTGTGGATTAACTACTACAAAGAGTTGCTAGAATAAGTAAAAGATCTCCGATTGAATGTACTTAGTGTATAGGAGGATTTAGTGGAGACGGAGTCTTATTCTAAGCGAATACATAAGAAATTTCATAGGGCTAATTGATGTCCACATCATTGCTATGTATAGAATGTCGCTTTAGAGGCTGCATTGTGGAAGGAGAGGGAAGATTGGTAGGAGGTCGAGGAGTTTAGCAAAGTGGTTGAGGTGCTAAAAGCTCGGTTAGAGGAGGAGTGAAAATCCAAGGCTAAACTCTCTAGGAAACTAGAAGAGGAGAGAAAAGCCAAGGTAGAGCTTGACCAGCGTAACCTTAAGCTAAACGGGTCAATCTCCAAGCTATAAACTAAGTTGGTGATGAAGGCAGCTAAATGCGAATTTCAAAAATACTTCATTAGAGTTGGCTGATTGAAAGGATGAGTTAGAGTAGAGGAAAAGGAGCTCTTCAAAGAGGCTGAGGATATGAAGGAGCTAACCATTGATCTAGAAAGTGCCAAGGTCTTAACTGAAGTTGTCGAGGATAAGGCTATAAAGAACTTCTTCAAATCATGGCAATAAGCTAAGGAGTGCTTAGATATCACCATCGAGTGTAGTTGGGAGATTTTCCAGAGTGTGTTGAGACATCATCCTAACCTCGATTTAAGCTTTCTGAATTGGTTAGATGAGCTCATACATAAGGAGGAGAGGGTAGCCAAAGAGAGGGAAAGTATAGCTACCCCACTAGTTGAAGTAGCCTAAGGAGCCTCTCCTACTGTTGGGGTTACTCAAGAAGCTCCTTCATTCCCTTTTACCCCTAAGGCTTAGTAGGGGATCATCTCCACATGCATTTTGGAGATAGAACAAAGTCAAGGTAACTTTGCTATTGATTAGAGCCAGCAAACCCTTCCTCCTCCTTTGTTAGCCCTAGTCCAGTTGACTTTGGACCCAGCAACTCGAACGGATCAGTCCTCTAAGTAGATAGGCATGTTGGACTTCTCGAACTTACCGAAGCTGGTTGATTTAGAGCAATAACCATTGTTTTCCCTATTTTATTTTTCTTGTGTACTTACATTCCTATTCTGATGTACTAGGCTAGTATGCTAGTCTTAAATACCTGTAATTATGGTTTGACTAATAGAGAATTTTTTATATTGCTTCTTTCTATTTTCAATGTTTCTATCATACTAATTTATAATTCATTACTTAGGGTTTATTCTTTTAGACTTGATTGTAGTTTGTTTTCTCTTAGTGAGGTTACCTAAAGGGTATCAGGTTGGCGGTGTTCTGACCTTTCTAGATAGTGGAGGTTCCTCAGTTTTGCAAGGGGTGTTTCCTCTTGTTAAGGTTACCTAAGGAGAGTCAGGTTGGTGGCATTCTGACTCGCCTAAGTAGTGAGAGTTCCTCGATTATGTAAGGGTGTTCTCGTGTTTCCCCTTACTAAGGTTGCTTAAGGGAGGGTCAGGCCAGTAGCGTTCCAACCTACCCAAGTAATGGGAGTTCCTTAGTTGTACAAGGGGAGATTCCCCTTACTAAGGTTACCCAAAGGGGAGTTAGGCCGGTGGCTATTCCGACCTACTTAGGTAATGGGAGTTCCTCGATTGTGTAAGGGATGTTTCCCCTTATTAAGGTTACTTAAGGGGGTTAAGTTGGTAGCGTTCCAACTTGCCTAGGCCTAAAGAGGCATGCAAGGGTCCATTCACCCTTTGAGGGTTAGGACTTGACACGAGAGTAAGAGAAAGAAAGATAAGAAATACATAGCATACATATGAGTAATAAAACTTTTATTGATGTTTACAAAAGTGTTTACAAGAGATTTACACATCAATCAAAATAAAGTCGAAGATTATCAGTGTTTTAAGTGCGTATGATGAGCTTGGTGTCTAATCTTTGTAACTTGTGGTCTCCATTCCCCAAACTCTCTCTTACACTAACTAAGTCTTCCCAATTAAGGGCTAATTTCCCTTATCTTTCCTATGAGCTTGTGTAATATGGGCAATTATGGATGAACACAAGGTGTTCGGTATCTCACGAACCAAGAGGGTAGGTATAAACCGCGAGATGGTTTGGAAAGTAAACAGTAGTCAAAGGTTTAAGCAAGGATCCTTGTGCACTGACGATGAATATGACTTACCAATGCCTCACACAAGCTCAAGTCACACTTGATATTATGCACAAGTGTGGCTGGAGGAGACTTGCCACTAATCTACACTTATGATGGATTAGATAAGAGTAAATGAGAGTAAGTAAGGATACTTAGCTCATGCATGAAGGAATATGTTAAAATATCAATGTCATTCACTGTTGCGGCTATCACAATTAATAAGTATTTATATAACCTAATTAGGGTAAGTCTTAAGTTAGTTTAAATTACAAAAAAAAAAAAGAAAAGAAAAGAAAAGATTCCTATTAGAAAGGAAAAAGAAATAATTTTCAAGGGTAATGTTATATGGAGATACGTATCTAGATCGTATTTTAGTGGATTTTACATATAGGATTTAGAAAAAAATATTTTTGATACGTAGTGAATTTAAAAATAAAAAAAAAATCTTAAATGGAGATTTTAAAAGATTTTATTAGTTAGGGTTTTCTCAAATTCATGAAATTAGATTTAGTAGGTTTTTTAAAAAAATAATAATAAATAATTAAATAAATGTAAATCTGGTTTGATTTTCAAAAATAAAAAATCCACCCACTCAATATTTTATAAAAAGAACTTCGTTGGTTTAATATTGACTAGTGGATTCATAGGCACCTTTAGGGCAACCATATAAAAAATAAAAAAAAATTTCTTTCCTTTTATTTGAAAAAATCGTAATAAAATAATAATAAAAAATTTATTTTAGTTATCTTTTGCATATTTGTATATATTTTAATATTTCTAAAAATATATAAAAATAAAGCCCATTAATTTATTTTTTTTTTATTTTTACATGGTGACTTAGTTTTAATAGGTTAGCCCTTGAACTTAGTTTTTCTAGTTAATTTTTCTAAATTTTTTATAGAAAATATGCAAATCAATGGCCAAATTAGGGTTTTTCCACCTAGAAACCCTAATTTCATTTTTTTACCAATTTAACTGGTAGGCGACTTTAATTTTTTGAAATATTTTTTTCAAAACATTTTTTTAAGAAAAATATTTCCTTAATTTTATGTCTAGTAATCTATATTAAGCAGGCTGAGCTTAATATAAATTAAGTTAAGAAAAACTAAAATATAGCTTAATAGAATTGGCGACTCCGCTGGGAAAGCTTGGTGGGCTAGCCATGTAAAAATTAAAAATTAATTGATAGGCTTTTTATATTATTTTTCTTTTATTGTAATATAGTTATACTAACTGGTTTTTAATGATGTAGACCTTAAAGAAAAAAAAAATAAAAAAACCTAGCCCAATAGGCCTATGTAGGGAAGGCGGGGTTGGGGCTTATTTTAAATAACTATTTACATGCTTAGATGTAGTTAGATTTGAGCTACCTTAAAAACTTAGGACAAGCCACCATTGTATAAGCATCAGGTTGCTGGGGTCTTTACCCCCACCTGGTGGTAATAGGCAAGCTCAGTCAGGCTTCGATATAGCCTACTAAGTTTTTCTCCGAAAATTCTTAAAACTTCAGAGCTTGAGACCTATAGACTCCATCCTCTTACATCATTTTTTTTTTTGAAAAAAGGGATGGTCATTTTTAAATTATAGGAAAAGATCAATTAATCCGTAGTCGGTTTGTCTTTCTTTTTCAAAAAAAAAAAAAAAAGAGGAAATAAAAAAAAAAACTAATAACCCTTATATATAAGTATTCATGAGCTACATTTTTTTTAAATCCTATTTTGGACCTACTTGTATATAAGGATATTTTTCAACTATAGATTCATAATACTTCATATAATTTATTTATTACTAATCCTTACTACATTACATGTGTATGTAGCATACTACATTTTTTTATTTGATTTTTTTTTTACGCTCGTTTCTATGTAAATATTTTATTTCTTGTATTTTATGTGTTTTATTTTTATTATCTCTTAGTGAGTAAAAGACTGTAATTTCTAATTTTTTTTTTAAAAGCTATAAAATTATTAATATCATATCCAGCTTTATTGTAAATTTAGCGGCCCCATCGTAAATAATCACATCATTTCATGTTTGTAATATAGATATGGAAAATCAGGGTAGTGAAAATCAAGGTAGTATCAATCCTGAGCATATCCATGAGGTCCAATTGGATATCCCTAAGGCTATCTTGAAAGATTGGTTAAATTAGCTTCCACTCGCCAAGCAACGTCACATTCGCAAGAAGATCAAGTCGGTCATATTCCTCATGCGGGTTTAGCTTTATTGGCCTCTAATTCAAGCCCTTATCCATTATTAGCATCAAGAATCTATAGCTTTCAAATTTAGCCTACATGTGTTGATGCCTACTTTAGAATAATACTTACAATTACTTAGTGCCCTACATCTCGAAGCAGGCATAATTATTTCAAATCTTAGAGTCTAACCTGAGAAAGCCTTTATGACTTTACTAAGAGTAAAAACACAACGTTAGTACCCTTCTCATCTTCAGAAGGTAAGAAGTATCTCAGCATCTTAAGACTAGTTGAATAGTTTTCAAGCCCGAACGCTTATAAGAGATATCGTCTGATCTTTTGTGGAGGATATGAATCATGGGCCGAAAAGAGAGTAAACGCCTTTATTGTAACAGTATTTAGGACAGTTTTGTTTCCTGTTAGATATGGTCAAGTTCATTATAGGGTAGCTGAGTTAGTAACTCAATTCTTAGCTGGTAAATTCTATATACCAGCGTTATTGGTAAAACAATTTAGGACCCTTACCCACTTAAGGAAGCAGGGGCATGGCTACTTCACGACTAACTTTACAATCCTTACTATGTGGTTTCTTAGCCATGCATAGGGGTATCGAAGGAATCTTCTCAAGGCGTCCCTGACTGAAGATATGAACCTGATTGACAATTTTGCCCATCACCTTAAGGTACCAGATGAAGCTCAATTTAAAAGATGGGTATTAGTCATAAGCAAGATGTAACTAGTAGATTTTATGTGGACAACTAGGTGAAGTAATTGCACTCGAGCCATCTTAGGGTGTGTCGATTATGCAGGGGTCCCTTTTGTTGGTATTATAGGTTGTACAGGATATTTCCCAGCTTATGTCACTAGACAGTTGGGTCTGTTTCAAGAGATAGCCTACAGAGATTCCTTGGACAATGTCACATTAAGTTATCAAGATCCTCGTTTACCTACGACTACTTTGATTCAACAACTAGTAGAACTTGTGAAGCTATGGGAACGGAGGGAAGTTATGAAGATAGTCAATGTAGGAACTTTGAGGGGTAAAGTCGAAGAATACCGAGGTACAGAGTAATTCATCTATGATCAAGATAGGAAAGATACGGTATGAAGCTCTAGACGTATTTAGACATGAGCCAGAGCCAGAGCCAGAGCCAGAGTATCTTTCACCTATCGAGCAAGCCTGTCAAGACACCATACGAGCCAGAGTTGAAGCCTAGTTCCAAGAATGTAAAAGAATCATTATGGAGTTAAAGATGGAGAATGAGAGATTGCTGGAAGAGAATCAATTCTTGAGGAGTGAGATTCGAGAAAGAGATGTTACAGTCCAAAAGTTGATGAGAAAAGTCGATAAAGCTCATCCTAGCCAGATCCGTCGACTTTTATAGATATAGGATTTGAGTTTTTAAGAAGATTAGTTAGGAGTTTTTTTTTTCTTTCTTTCTTTTCTTTTAGTCCATTGTATAGGTTATATTTTATGATTATTAATAAATTTGCAGCTTCATTAAATGAAAATCTTTATTGTTTGTGTAGTCTTTTGCTCATATTTTTTTGATAGTTTCCTTTTAAATAAAAATGAACAAAAAAAGGAAAAAAACTTAAAATAAATAAATAGAATAAAAAAGAGAAGCAAACAAAAAATAAAAAGAAAGAAAAAAAATACAATAAAAAAATTTTTAGTTTACAAAGTTGTCTCAAACTTCAGTTTTTATTTAGAATTTTGAAGATAGTGCCCAAACAAGCAAACTTAGCTAGAAGCCTAATATTCACTCGTTCCAAAGTAAGAATGTCAACGTCAAGATAGGAGGCACAGGGTCACTCAGAACAACCTAAGCAGTAGATTGGATCGTTTGGGCTTAGATCGTTTGGGCTTATATATGAGCCCAGTGAAGAGGGAATCTAAGAAATGAAGGCTAAAACCAAAGGCAAGAGAGGAGATCACTTGTACCATGCACACATGGGCTTTCCAGACATACGTTAAACATTTCTAGTACCAGCTTATGTTCAAGAAACTAAAGTAACTAGTCTATCCAAAGTTTTAGCTCAATAATGCAATATTGGTTCAGACAAAAAGAAAGATATTGGTGTCCTAGTTTCCTTATACAACTGGTTTTCTGTTCCTGTTAATAGGCCTCTTTTGAAAAGCAATATTAGATCAATTAGAAGCATTTGATTTCAATAGTTAGTCTAATTAGTTAGGTTTTTTCTTTCAGATAATTTAAATTCATTTAAAAAAATTCGTTCCTTTCTTTTATCAATTCTTCTTTATTATTTATTCGTTATTCTTTTGCCTTTTTTCCTTTACTCTTTAGATTGGATAAAAACGATAAACATAATGGATATCTCGTGCATGTAAATAATGAAAGTACCAATATCACCTTTGGCCTTGCTAGGTCAGACGTTGAAGTTGATATTCAGAGTCCAAGTGAAATATAAGAGAGTTGGCATCGATTTGAATAGGAGAGAGTAGTTATTGATGAATCGATAGTTATGTTTAATTTAGGGACAAAAAAGAATCCATGAAACTTGAAAATTGGCGGTAATTTAGCGGATGATAAAAAACGGGAGTTGTCATGTTTATTATCAAAATACTTGGACATATTCGCTTGGTCCTATGAAGATATGCTTGGTTTAAATCCATCAATCATAGTTCATAAGTTGCCAACAAGAGAAGATAATAAACCAAAAAGGCAAAAGCTTAAGCTGTTTAGGCCAGATGTACTTCTTCAAATAAAAGAAGAAGTGAAGAAATTACTAAACGTTAGGTTCATAGAAGTGTTGGATTACCCCGAATGGATAGCTAATGTAGTGCTGGTGCTGAAGAAAAATGGGAAAGTTAAGGAATGTATGGACTTCTACGATTTAAACCAGGTGACACCTAAGGATAACTTTCCTTTATCACACATTGACGTATTAGTTGACAATACGGTCAAAAATCATCTTGTCTCATTTATGGATGGTTTCTCAAGATATAATCAAATTAAGATCGTAGAAGAAAATAAAATCAAAACCACTTTTGTTACCACTTAAGGAATGTTTTGTTATCGTGTGATGCCTTTCAGGTTGAAGAACGTTGGGGCAACTTATCAGCGTACTATGGTAACTTTGTTTTACAACATAATGCGTCAGGAAATCAAAGTTTATGTAGATGATATGATTGCCAAATCTAAGAAGGGTGAAAATCATGTTGATGTTTTACATAAGCTGTTTGAGTGGTCAAAGAAGTTTCAACCAAAGCTAAACCTCGAAAAGTGCACCTTTGGAGTAACCTCGAGTAAATTGTTGGGTTTTGTAGTTAGTAGGAAAGGAATTGAAGTAGACCTAGATAAAGTTAAGGCAATAGTAAACAAGCCTGCACTAAAGACTATAAAAGAAGTATGGGGACTGTTAGGGAGGTTGAATTACATTGCTCGATTTGTATTACAACTAATCGATAAATGTAAGTCGTTATTCAAACTTTTGAGGAAGAATGCTGCGATAGAATGAGATGAAGAGTGTAAGCAAGCATTTGTTGGAATCAAGGAATATCTTGTGAATCCGCCAATATTGGTCGCTCCTACATTGGGAGGCCATTAATTGTCTACTTGACAATCCTTCTTGAATTGATAGGATGTATGCTGGGGCAAAAAGATGAAATGGGTAGAAAAGAGCATCCTATATACTACTTGAGCAAGAAATTCACAAAAGGCGAACAAAAATACTTAGAAGTGGAAAGAACGTATTGTGTCTTAGTATGGGTGATGCACAGGCTCAGGCAGTATACTTTCTATTACTTAGTAGAGTTGATGAAAAAACATGACTCGTTGAGGTATTTAGTAGAAAAGCCGGCATTGATTAGGAGGATATTGAATTAGCAGATGTTGCTATCTGAGTTTGATATCAAGTACGTAAGTTAGAGTTCATTCAAAGGGCAAGCAGTGGTTGATCAATTAGCAAAAGACCTATTTAGAAGATGAAGAGGATGGTTCAGAAGTTCAATTTCTAGATGAAAATGTGATGGTGATGAATGAGTTGAGTGGTGAGAAATCGGAATGGAAAATGTATTTTGATGGAGCAGTCAATGTGTTTGGATGTGGGATAGGATCAATATTGGTATCACCTAAGGGTAACCATTTCCCTGTGGCAGCGTAGTTAGCATTTCCATATACAAACAATATAGCAAAATATGAGGCCTGCATTTTAGGGCTCAGAATGGCACTAGACATATGAATACACAGGCTTGAAGTGTATGGAGATTCTTCCCTTATAGTTGTTGAGCCTGGTTTTTTTCACCTCCCGGTTCTTTTACAAAATTGGATTTCTTTTAAACATATTAACATTGAACCCTTACTTATTCAATACTAATCCTTGACTAGGGTTTAAAGAAAACCGTTTTTCTATACTTTGAAAACATCTTAGAGTCGCCACTCAACCGAAGTTGAAAAAAAGAGTTAGTTACAACTCATTGAGTGGATTGGTTATAACTTAGCCACTAGTCTTTCGATAAAAACCAATTTTTGTAAACTAGTTTTAAAATGAGAGATTTGGATTCGAGGGTTATGATTTTTAAACCCTTATAGGTACTATTAACTTTGTAAATTTAAAATTAAACTTTAAAATCACCTTTTTACTTTAAAAGACAAAACTCAAATGTTAAGTAATTTAAGAAAAAGGAAAATTAGATTTTTTATTTTTATCATCGCCTTGTAGGTGCCTACGTATTCGCTATTTGGGATCAAACGTACGTAGTTCTTTTCCTAAAACTTTAGCAAGTTAAATTTATTATAATTTTGAAAACATGCCAGATTTTTGTTTTTAATTCAATTTGGTTTATTTAAGAAAATTTCTAAGAAAGGTCCTAAATTGGAAACTTTACCTTTTTTTTTTTAAATCTAAAAATGATCCTAATTTGTAAAGGGTCTGTTTATTTTTATTTTTGAAAACTTGATTTTTCTAAGTGTGTTAAAAAAACAAATCATATGTACCTATTTATACTATCTTATTTATTCATTATTTATTCTATTAAACTAAAAAGTAAATAAATAAATAAACTACTTTTTTTTTCTTTCCATTTTTTTCTTTTCTTTTTTTCCTTCTTCCTTTTTTTTTTCTTATTACATTTTACATTCACAAATGAAGGGATAAGGAAAAAAATAGCCAAACAATAATGACAACAACTAAAAATAAATAAATAAAAAGAAATAAATTAAAATAAAAACTTCGAATGCAATAGGTATGCAGGTCGGACTTGGAGTAGACTTTAGGTCAACGGATCAAACTCGAGTCAGGCTTTGGATCTAGGTTGATTTCCAATTGAAGAAGAAGAAAGCAGTTACCTAGAGGGAGTCATGGGCGTAATCGAAGGGTGGATGGTTGCTGTCTTCAATCGATCATGGGCGTGATGATGGAGTAGATGGCCGCTATCTCCAATTGATCATGGGTGTGATGAGGGGGTAGATGGCCGCTATCTTTTACTCACGGCCATGATCGGGGGTATAGTGGTTAAGGTTCCATAAGGGTTGTTTAGTGGTGATGTTAGAGGCTACGGCGAGGCGTAGGTGTGGTTGGTTTTAGATGCCTAAGCTACTAGGAGTGTTCTTAGGGTGGCAGGTCATAGTGTTGAGCTAGAGAGAGAGAGACTTGAACAAAGAGAGAGAGAGCTATGGTTAGACAAAGAAAGCTATCAAAAAAAGAGAGAGAAAGCTTGTGAGTGTTCGTCATTGGTTATGGATGGTTGTATGTTTCCTTCGGATGCTCGTAAGCCCCCTATTTATACATAAATTCATCAAACGAACAAGGAAATCTCGAATTCGGATTTGAATGTAAATTCCAAATTTTCAGTATTTTTTCCACTTTTTGGAGCTTGATTTGAATGCTCCATTAACTGAATTTGCATGCGTTCTTGATCACTATTAACACTATGTCATGTGTGCTCCGTGTTTCATCACTAATTTGATGAAATTGCAATGAAAAAGAGATCAAATTTGCCTATAAAGTGCACTGTTCGAGAAGGAAAATGTGAGAAAAATTAAGGAAACCAGAGGAAATTAGGGGAAAGAGGGGAGAAAGAAAAGGAAATAGAGAGAAAATCAGTTGACGTAGCACTACGTCAGCTAACCTGACCAACATTAACTTGCTACGTATTGTTATGTGACATGTGGCAACTGACATAGCATGTGGCAGGCATGCTACATGGCACCACGTCAATACGTCATACAATCCCAACTTGCTACATGTCAAGACATGTGACATAATCAGATCCTAACTCGTGGGATTCCCTGATGTGATGAAAAAAATGAAAAATAACTTTGTATGCTTCCTTCAAGATTCAAGCCCAAGACCTCTAACCAAACCCAATACCAATGTCCATGTGTTTATCTGTTAAGCCGTTGCCTTATGCCTTGTCCATATATGCAACTGGATGAGATCTAGCCCGGGCTAGATTCAAATCTAAACCCAAGCTCAATGGCCCAACTTCTAAACTTATTTAAAAATATATCCTATTAAATTGTTGTTCCTTAAAATCTTTTTTTTTTCAATTTTTTTGTAATTTTTCAATTTTCTAACTTTTTTCAAATTTTATTTTCCAAAATTCTTATATATATATATATTTGTGCTTTTTCTTATTTTTGTATTTTTTGAGTTTTCCCTAAAATTCTTATTTTTTTTCTAAATTTCTTTAATTTTTGGGTTTTCTTTAATATTATATTTTTTGTGCTTTTCTTAATTTAAGGCCTATTGAGAAAAGAAATAAAATAAAAATGAAGGGGACAAAAATTAAGTGTCTACGGCTTCCTCTCTTTATAGCGAAATTTGAACAAAACTTTGCCATAAAAATAAAGAGACAATATTTTTTCCCCTAGAATGACTTTAAAACAACTACTTAGCTATCTTAGTCTCGTTCTATTGGGGATTTTGGTGAAGAATTGAAACTTGGTCGTGCTTCTCTAGGCTCATTAACCTAGGTGGGGGTGTCTTTATGGGATAAACAATCTTACTCTAGAATTGAATTAGAAAACCTAATTGTGCTTCACTAGGCTCACTAACCTAAGAGGGAGCATCTCCTGGGAACTAGCAACCCTATGATGGGATTGATCTAAAGGACCTGGTCGTGCCTCACTAAACTCACTAACCTAGGCGGGAGCGTCTTTCGAGGACCAATAACCTTATGATGGGATCGATTTAAAACTTGGTCGTGCCTTACTAAGCTCACTAACCTAGGCGTGAGCATCTCTCAGATACTAGCTACCTTATGATGAGATCGATCTAAAACCTAGTCGTACCTTACTAAGCTCACTAACTTAGGCAGGAAAGTCTTTCGAGGACTAACGACCCTATGATAGGATCGATCTAAAACTTGGTCGTGCCTCACTAGGCTCATTAACCTAGGTGGAAGTATCTCTCGGGGACTAGTAAACCTAAATTGGGATCAATTTAAAACCTAACCATGCTTCACTAGGCTCACTAACTTAGGCGGGAGTATCTCTTGGGGACTAGCAACCCTAAACTGGGATCGATTTGAAGGACCTGGTCTTGCCTTACTAAGCTCACTAACCTAGGCGGGAGCGTCTCTCGAGGATTAGCAATCCTAAATTGGGATCGATCTAAAAGACTTGGTCGTGCCTTGTTAGGCTCACTAATCTAAGTGGGAGAGTCTTTCAGGGACTAGTAACCCTAAACTAGGATCGATATAAAACCTGGTTGTGCCTCACTAAGCTCACTAACCTAGGCGAGAGAATCTTTTGGGAACTAACAACCCTAAACTTGGTGTTAATGCTATGCTAAATGGAACCGATGAGAAGTGCCCTATAGAACTTGGTGAATAAAGGGGAAATGCCCTATGGGCTTGCTTGAGAAAATACTGTGAAGGAGAGTGATCCTATGGGCTTGCTAAGAAAAAAGTGATGAAGGGAGAAAACTTGAAAAAAAGACTGAGTTAAGATCGTGTCTTCAAAGGTTAGCTAAACACTAAATGCAAAAAGTGAATGCCTTATGGATTAGTTCAAAATGACTATTGGGAGTAAAAAACTGGTCTAAATGCAAGTGCAAGATTCAAAAATCGATATGCTAACATTATGTGGAAATACTTACCTTGTCTTTGTGGATAGCACCTAAACTGTCAAACCTTTTTGAAAAGCTCCATCAGAAATAATTAGCTCATGATTTAGTCCCTTGTTATCAACTCAGATGTTCTTGATGCAGAACGTTTGAGACTTCGCTGGCTCTTTTAGAAAAATCATGGAAACTAACCTGATACAGAAAGTTACCCATTGTTTTTGTCTCTTTAGAACTTTTATGAACCAAAAGCCTTATTCTCGACTAACAAACATCTACCATGAGATGATTGCTTACTTGAATTTTGCATTTCCCTGAAAAATAAACAATAAAACTCCTCATTGAGAG
>JAMXBB010000003.1:28834320-28999606 GCA_024138015.1 Lumnitzera littorea
AGGGGTTGGTGGTGGAGTGGATTAATCAATAATAAAGTATTTTAAAGAGTTTTATCAATTACCAATGTCTTAGATCTCACTCCTTAACTTCTCTTGTGTTTTCAATGTATGGGTTTGAGTAAAGGGAATTAGACCTTTCAATGGAGAGGGTGATTATTCCAACATTGACAACGACCAAGGATACTAACTTTGCTTGCAAATAATAAAAATTAGACCACAATGACATTCAAAATAACTAGCATTTTCATGTTTCAAGCAAAAATTTCCACTAACTTATCATGGATAGTACAATTTTACAGTATCAGCATTTACAGGGTCTCTCAAATCTAAACCATCCATTTGGGACAAAATCAAAGCCCTTCCTCATAATACTTGCTTCACGACATAAGGGCTTTTGTAATTGAGAGCAAACTTCCCTCTCAAGTCTTGTGCACTGGGGAGAGCTTTTCTCAACCCCATATCTCCTTCTTTGAAGTTCCGGGGTTAGACCCTCTTATTGAAGGCCTGAGCCATTCTTTGTTGATAACACTGATTATGACATAAGGTTGTCAATCTCCTCTTGTCAATTAGATTCAGCTGCTCAATGTATTTCTTTACCCATCAGCCTCATCCAATTGAGTTTCTAATAGTACCCTAAGTGATGGGATCTTAACCTCTACTGGTAACACTGCTTCAGTGCTGTATACCAAAGAGTACGGTGTTGCCCCAATTGACATTCTGATGGAAGTATGATAGGCCATGAGTGCGAATGGTAACATCTCATGCCACTCTTTATATGTGACAACCATTTTTTCAATGATCCTTATGAGGTTTTTGTTGGTTGCTTCAATGGCTTCATTCATTTAGGGTCGATAAGGAGTAAAGTTCCTGCGAATGATCCGGAACTATTGACACAATTTTGACATGAGCTTGTTGTTGAGATTGGTGCCATTGTTAGCGATATTTGTCTTCGGAATCCCGTATTGGGCTAAGATGTCTCTCTTGATGAAGTTAACTACGACCCCTTTTGTAATGCTCGAGTAAGACGAGGCCTCAACCCATTTGTTGAAGTAGTCGATGGCGATTAGTATGAAGCAATGCCCATTGGATGCTTTTGGAGTGATTAGGCTGATGATATCTATATCCCACATTGAGAAAGGCCACGATGTTGAGAGGGCATGTAGTTCCTGAGGTAGGGCATTTATTTTATTTGCATAAACTTAGCATAAGTGACAATGCCTAATGTATTTGATGTAATCACTTTCCATTGTTGACCAATAATATCTTAACCTCATAATTTTCTTCTCCAGCATGTAACCATTCATGTGAGGGTCACATACTCCTTCATGTATTTCTTCCATTTACTTTTTAACCTCCTTGTCATCTACACACCTTAAGAGTATACCATCAAAAGAACGTTGAGAATCTGTCAGGACCCTAAAGGGGGCCTAGTAGGATTATTTAAAATTTTCATAACATGTGTGCACCCATGATATGAAAATCGTCTTGCAAGTCAGAGATTGCAAGACTCTAAATAATAAATCACTAAGATTAATGATTTCCAAGTAATTAATTTATTATAACATGACATAATATATAATTATAAATAACTATGGATGTCCGATATCCCACAGTTCCACAGAACCGCAGAGAATCGGTATCCCTTACCAAATAATAAGACAGGATTACCAACATTATAAAACTGCAGGACGAATTAAATTATATTAAATTCTAACATGTAAATATTTTCTACAAAGAGTGTTTATGTATTACCTATAAAAATCTCAACTAATCCTAACACTAATGTACATATCTTCATCTCGCCCTCAGCACTCGAGACTTATCCCAATCCCATTGTATGTAAACTTGCAAAAGAAAGACTATTGGGGAATAAGCTACAAGAGCTTAGTGAGCTATCCCTCATACCATACTGGCAAACAAGTTATCAAACAAATTATTACAACCATATGAATGCATGCACACGCAGAATGCCAAACAATATATGCAGTTGACTGGTACTGCATATAATATCGGATTTTAACGCCCTCCGAGATAAGGGTTGGAGATTCATCGGCACCAATCACGACCGGGCTCTAGCACCTGGGTTTTTACCCATAACTTGGAATCCCGTATTTCACAAAAATACATTTCCATTTCTAAAAATCCAATAGTTCACAAAGTCCCAAGCCTAGCGGTGAAGTGACCCTCGCAGTCCACACTCACACCCTACAGCGGTGGTCTCTAGACGCGACCTCCAGCCACCCACGGTTAGCGTCTCCTGCGCCAATAGAACCCGTGAGCCAAGGGTAGGGTCTTGTTGTACCCATGCTCCTGCACGGTACTAATCAAATCATGTGGAAATCCATCCCTCTAAGGCCCTTCATTACCAATCGCGTAAAGTGACGGCCAGAATAAGTAATGCGATGCATGGATAATGCATGACCCTTTTGATTCAAGATAAGCCAAATATAATTAGGTCAGATTATGAGGTGATCAATCAATATCAGCAAACCATCCAAATCATAAAAAAAATCAGTCATACCATCAAATCATCAATTATTGTATTTAACACTATTTCTTACAACAATCAATCAATATCAAGCACACGCATATCCCAAAACCCCATGCATCAAATTATTGATAGTCAATTTAAGTGCACTAACTACAAGCACAAACAAGTATAGAGTCATCGAGAGTACTCACTTGACTATGACGACTCGCCCTAGTCGTAATAACCGATCGAGAGATCCTCGCCCTCGTCAGGATCACCTGATCATTACGAGATAACAAGGATAATAAGTAGTTAACTCAACTAATGGTTCTGGATATCTATCTACCTAATTATACTTAGATTACTAACAGCCCTTATTCGATTAAACCTAATTGCTAATAGTACGTAACTTTTTCATTCTATTTTCAATATTTACGAATTTATAGTCGTTTTTCATCTTTTTCGGACGCACGTTCACACGGTGATGTCCGTTTTGGACGTTAAGACCCGTGTTTTACAATATGGGCTAAATTTATTAAAATTTTATCTTATTGAAGTTTAATTACTCTTATTACTTATGTTTATGCCCTAGTTTAGGATTTAATGATTGAATTAGCTATTTGATTCTTATACTTAGGAAATTTTATATTAGTGCTACAAATTCACATACTTGATTAAGTTTAATTCAATCTAAGAGGTGTATTAGGGTTTAAGGAATTTTCGACTTCTAAATACATGTATATACCTATGTTATGTGCTTATGTAATCTTATTATTTCTTCTATTATAAACCTATGCTTACATCATCACTTATGTAATCAATTGATGATGTCATGGCTTATGTAATCCATTTATTACATGTAAATATATATGTCATTAAGTACTTATACATATACATATGTTATATACCTACCTACACTCATAATATACTAATATGTATACTTATGTACTAATATATATACTAATACATATACCTTATGCATATATATACTTATACCTATACTTAGACTTATACCGTATTTATACGTGTATACTTATATACCTATACGGTTGGGTACGTATTTTTATACAAAAATTCGTATGCCTAATCTTTTCCTTAAGAAAAGCTTCCTAATTCCATTCTTTTGTATTCTTAAGTGTGTAATTAGTGTAGTATAAGTATGTATGGTTAGGTTTTGTTTTAATTTAGGTTATGTACGTGGAAAATACTCATGCACCATGCTTCTCATGCATCCCTTCTTTTCGATTTTCCTCATGTACACATTCTTTAAGCACATATTCATGTTTTCGTTTCTTCTTCATAATTCCTAGATTTCTACATTTAAAGATGGGAACTTTGTTCCCTCTTCTTCAAGACAAAACTAAACACATAACTACTTATCTAATCTACCTAATTAACTAACTAATGAAGAAGATAAAACAAGATAAAGTAACTTAGATACATACCTTTGCTTATGTTAGAATTAAGGAGACAAAAAGGAAGATGTTGAAGGTGAAATGGAAGATGGAAGCTCACGGCAATGGAGGAGGATTTTTGGTTTGTTTCTTTTGTCTTGTTTTCATTATGGAAGACAACAAATGGTGGGACCAAAATGAAGAATAAGTGGACGGCAACAATTGAGAGAAAGGGGAAAAGAAAAATCAGAAGAAAAGCCATCATGAAGAAAAAGATATTTTCCTTATCTTTTAGTCTTTTGTTGACTTTTTAAAGTGTTGACTTGGTCAACCCTTTGACCTTGGTCAACATGTGTTAACTTGGTCAACTCTTCTTAAGCATATGTAAATTTGTGTACATAATATAGAGATTAAGGGAAATGAAGAGAAAAATGAAGGAAATGAGAGGAAATGAGGTATTTGATGAATTGATTAGTAAACATAGTTGATGAGGTCTTACTTTAGGTCTTTATAGCTTATATATCTCATTTGATAAACCACTTTGGATAACAAATGCAAAAAGTACAAATTTGAGTATTAAAGTTCACTATATATAACCTAATCTTCAACTATTACCCTAACTCTAAGTGAGACTATCTTAATCACATATTTAAGGGATAAATATAATCTATGACTCATTATCTTAGTTTCTAATGGATTACTTGAGGATTCGAATCATATAAGCATGAATGAGGGTCATCTCTAACATTTTACTAATGATTTGGCAAAATATAAGCATTATATTATCAATTAGGGTTTTAGGGTATATCATGGTGAATTAGTACTTTTATATCCTTAAAGTTATAGTTTTAGGGTTTTTATTACTTTAAGGCACAATCTTTAATGTTTTTACACATTTAGGGTTTCATATATTCTTATGCGATTAAATCTTCGATTGTCATTTTAGGGTTTTGATGAGGTTCAAGGTTTTAGGGTCTTCATATGCGATTAGGAGTTCAATTGATGATTTAAGGTTTTTCGTATCCACTTTAGGTTTTGGATTGAGATTTTAATCGGTTTTAAATCTTACTGGCTCTTTTGAGTTCGGGAAATCATCTACAGTTTGGACGTTTGTTTCTATACTTAGAAAGCTAAATTCGCGAGGTTTACAGAATCTACCATAAATGAGAAACTAAGCTCTGGGTTTAGCTTCAACTGGAATTTTCTCAACCTATTAAACAATCTCCCCAGGTTATCCACATTATTTTCTTTTTCCTTAGACTTTACAATCATATCATCAACATATACTTCAACTTCTTTATGCATCATGTCATGAAAGATTGCTACCATGGCCCTTTGATAAGTTGCCTTGGCATTTTTTAGTCCGAAAGGTATTACTTTGTAGCAAAATGTGCCCCAAGTTGTGATAAAATTTTTTCTTAGCTTTATCTTCTTTAGACATTCAAATTTGATTATACCTAAAGAATCCATCCATAAAAGAGAAAAGATGGTTTTCGGTTGTGTTATTGACGAAGACATTAATATGGGGCAAGGGAAAAGTATCTTTAAGGGTTGCTTGATTAAGGTTTCGAAAGTCCATGCAAACTCTGACTTTTCCATTCTTCTTCATTACAGGCACAATGTTAGCTACTCACTCGAGATAATCAGATACCTCGATAAAACCAACCTCTAATAATTTTCTGATTTCTTCCTTGATTTTCAACAAAATATCCAGTTGGAACCTTCTTAGCTTTTGTTTCTTAGGTTTGATATCCTCTTGTGTGGGTAAATGATGGATCATGATGGATGGATCTAATCCGAGCATGTCTTCATAAGACCATGTGAATACATCTTAGTATTCAAATAGTAATGTGGTCATTTCTATCTTTTGGTCTACTTTCAAATTTCCCCCGATCTTCAACACTTTAGGGTTGTCATCGGTCCTAACATTAATTATCTCGATTGGCTCATCAATGGAAATTATACTCGTTTCATGTTTTTGCCAGCTTTCTTACACGTCATTATGGTCATTGATATCACTTTTGACGACTAACCCAGTAGGGCTGAAGGTAATATCAATATTTTCATCACCTATTTGCGCGAGGTATCTATAGCCTTTATTCGAATCATTGAATCTGGAGAAAAATAAAAGTATGTAAAAGAAAGAGTGTAAGTAAGGCAAGAGTAAAGGGAAAAGAGATTAATTTTTATGTAGAGGAACTTTCTTTCGAGTACAATCATTTAAAGAACAAAGGTAATTTATTACAAAACTCTATAAAATACTGGACCGTGATTTATCCTTTACCTTAAGGAAGACTTAGGGATGGAGAACCAATTATTCAAGTGCTGGAATTTGTTAGATGGGCTAGCCCCTTTATTTCTACTGGAGGTGTCCTCTTTGGTAGGCTTTGAGTTTTGGACTTCGGCCCGGATGAAAGTTTCTGATAATGGAGGGAAGGTCATTGGAGTATGATATAACCTGTCACCTTTTCTCCCCTTAGCTTGCATTCTTTGCAACTCCTCCATCGGGGTTGGAATGTATCTTAGCCCATAAGTTCCAAATTGGCCTTTTTTAACTTTTGCCTCTCATCTTTCTCCTGATTAGTGATCATGCACACTTCGTCAAACATTTGGAGTCCACAATCTTCTTGCTCCTCCATACTAATATAGGGCATATTCTTCTCTTTATAGATTTCATATTCCTAGCCACCCAAAATCATGATGACCTGGTCGTTGAAGATGAACTTAACTTTTTGTTGAAGACTTGACGGCATGGTCCTTGCTGAATGTATCAAAGGCCTTCTCAATAACAAATTAAAGGTCCTTAGAATGTCTAAAACTTGGAATGGGATGTTGAACATCTGTGGGCTGATATCTACTAGTAAGTCGATCTCCCCTATTATTTCTCTCTTAGATCCATTAAAAGCTCTTACTATTATCAAACTTTACTTGATAGCAATTGTATCAATGCCCAATAGATCCAGGGTAGCTAGAGGTTAGACATTTAGAGATGACCCATTGTCGATAAGGACTCTTGTTGTGATGATGTTATTTATCCTCACAATTATGAATAGAGGCTTTGTGTGCTGGTTACCTTCTTCGCCCAATTCTTCGGCGGAGAAGGAAATTTAATCCATAGTGAGGATGGAATTGGTGACAAAGCCAATCCTTTCAATCGGGATTTCACGAGGGACCTTAACTTCCAGCACAAATATCTAGCACAACCTTCTTTTTTAGGTCTTCCCTCGAATCATAGATTCTACTAGAGTGGGTAATCCCCCCGACAAGTGAGCTTGACTGCCCCTGGTTTATTGCCCGGTAGTTGAGAGGGGCAGTTTTATAATTTTCGGGGGCTACGGGCACATAGAAGGTATACCGTTTAGTTTATGGAATTTGCTTCTCTTCTTATTAGTAGAATCTATGATCCTTCGACTCCCGGTTGGGACCGATCATGTTGATGGCAGGCTTTGAGTGGTCAAATATCATATTAATGATGGGCTTATGGTTTAGCAGGGGTTTGCTATTAACATTTGGAGCAGGAACCTCCACAAAATCCAATTATACTGTACCTTCATCAATTAAGTCTTGAATTTTGTTCTTTAACCTCCAACACGAGTTAGTTGAATGGCCTACTTACCCTATATGATACTGACATCTTGCATTAGGAGCCTTAGAATGGAGCAGATTATCTCTCCTTAACTTTTTAAGTACTTGACTGAGTGGATCAGGTATTCTGGTGAACTACCTTGGGTTTCTACTAACTTGTGGTTGGCTTCTATACTGTTGTTGAGCTGGTGGAGGATTTGCCTTGAAAGAGACCTAGGCGTTAAGCCTAGCATTCGAATTGACCATGTTGACAGTAGCTTCTCTAGGCTTACTGGTGGTGGGTTTAGCAGAGGGTAGTCTTCTATCTAATGTCTCTTGTAGCTTGCTGGAGGAGATGGCACTTTCAATTCGACACCCAATTGCCACTACTTCTGCAAAGCTAGAAGAGGCTTATCTGATTAGGTGAGCAAAGTAGGGTCTCTCAAGAGTATTGATGAAAGTTGCAGCTAGCTCTTTTTTAGTCACGGGGGTAGATAACCTTGCAGCTAGGGACCTCTACCTTTGGACATACTCTTTGAAAGATTCATTATGCCTCTTCCTTAAGACAACCGAATCCATCATGGTTAGTGCTACTTTAATGTTGAATTTATATTGCTCATAGAATGCTCTGGCTAGCTTTTCCCATGTATTCACCCGATTCAGGTCTAATTAGGCCAAGTTAAAGTAGGGCTAGTTAGGTTGTCTTGAAAGGTCTGGATCATGAGTTGGTCATATTGTACATACTTGCCCATCTTGTGTACATATAGCCGGGTGTGCTACTTAAGGCATCTAGTCCCGTTGTATTTTTCAAAGTTAGGTATTTTAAACTTTTTTGGGAAGCATCCATAATCATAAGCAAAGAAGTTTGTTATGCCAGTGTGCTCAAATCCATCATATCCCTCGAGCATTTTTATTTTTTCAGTAATTTGTTAAGTTAGCTGCTTCTCAAGCTCTTTCAGTTTATCTTGATCAACTTTAGGCCTTGGGTTGATTGGGAACAAGTAAGTGTTTGGCTCAAAAGTTAGGTTGGCATTTGGAAATAGCCCTTCTATTTCAAAGGATTTGAAGGCCTGATTGACCTTAGGGTAGGCTTCTTCCGCTTCGAAGGGTAGGGCTTTAGCATTCTTTCCATATTGGTCTTTAGAACTTTCTTCATTTAATGGTGCCATGGACCTAAGTAAGGAGGTGCTGTCAATAAGAAAGCTTAGTTGGTCTATAATCTTCCCTATTGTTCACTCCAAAAACTGGAACCTTAGCTCAGTGGGATCAATAACCTTAGGGTTGACATTGCCGTTGTTGGTGTTGGTGTTGTCATTTCCTTGGTTGGCCATTTTGGTTTGAGAATGGGTTTTGATAGGGCTTCTCTAGAAAGTTTGACGTTTGGGAGCTATCTTGGCGACCTGGTTAAAAACACTTCTCAACAAGTTACCACACAAATATTTCTAAAAGAGACAAATGAGAAACTAAGAAATGCATGGCACATAGATGCAAAGAGACGGAATTGATTAATAACCAGCAAGATGGTAATTTTTTTTTATTTTTTGTGGCTTTTGGAGTTCCCTTTTACATTATTTGAAAAAGAAAATACATTCAGGAAGATTATTCCTATCTTTAAATGTTCTTTTAGCGTTTGACAGGTGTTCCCCTTTTTTGCCTACTGGACCCTACTGGTGCTCCCTTCCTTTTTCCTAAGTTAGGCTCTTTCATTTCTTCAAATTCCTTGAGCCTCTTTTGAGTCATCTTCAAATAATGTTCTAAGGCCCTAGAAAGTTATTTTGATTCCCAAAAGATATCTTACCACATGTCTCGCTATTCATAGATTATTTTTACTTGGGCTTGTACTTGGTTCATATAAGTCTTCACTTTAGGATCTGGTTTAGCTACAGTAGGTTAGATGACCTTTGGTGCTTGATACTGGATCTCTCTTGCCTTATGGAGCTGATCATATAACCATTCTTTAGTAACTCGGTGCTTGTTGACTTCTCCTAGCCACTCTCTTAAATCGATGTTTAGGCTGACAGTCTTTGTTTCCCATATTTGTTTAATTGCCTTGAGTTTGGACATCTTCTATGATAGTGGAATATGAAGGTTCTCATAATCTAAGGTCATGATATCTAATGAAGGTCTATAGACTATATCTTGGATACCTCCGAATTTTCTGATCATGTTGTTAGGGTATTAGCCTATGCATAATTTCATCTCGATTAAGGGTATCGCTTGATAATTTTTGCAAACTAGGATTACCCTTTTGAAATTACTCCATCTTGTTGTCCATAGGATATCAACGACTTGGAAATTTCTCAAAACTTCTACCCAGCAGCATGTGGATTTTCCTTTTGGGAGATGGACCTTATCGATAAATGAATTAATAAGATCGATGTTGTGAGCAAACTTTCCTCGAATTAGGTCAAGCCCATAACATTTCATGTGGCTCACGAATCATATTGTCAGTAATGCCATGCTGGTCTTTAGTGTACCATCATTCTTTTCTTTCAAAATACTAAGGCTTTTGATTTGTTTTGTGAGGAGTATCGGTACATATGATTTGCCTTCAAGAAATTGGCTTACTAACTTAGTGACCTTGAAATGTATGAGGAACTTTCCATTAGGGAATAGGAGGGTCCCGAATGTAGCCAGGATAAAGGCTTTTACTTTGTTCTATCCCCAAGCTTTGAGACTGCCATAGAAGATACCCTGTTGGTTAGATTTAGGTTCAATGGTGAACCAGGCTTTTAAGTCCTCCAGTTTAATGTAGTTACCGTTACAGCTTCCGAGGGCTTTGTTCACTTTCAATTTTTCTAATACCTAAGAATTTTGAAAAGGCATTTATAGGATCAATTTCCAAATTTAGGGTATATATATTTTCCAAAGAAGGGGCTTGAAGTAATTGGGTGTATTCTTCAAGTGTTAGGCTAATCAAGTAGGGCCTAACTCGAAAAGCCACTTCTTCGAGTATACAAAAGTTAGTTAGAGCCCTAATCAAATTAATCTCTATCTTTACTTTAGGAAGTGATAGAATAGGCTTGATCTTACTGAAGATGGTCTTTTGTTCCCCTTGGATTGAAGTATCGTAACCATTGGTCTAGGATGGGTTTGGGGCAGATGGGCTTGCCTAAAAATTTTTCCTTGAAGTAGATGGAGTTAGATAATGAACATGCCATTTCTAAATTACAAAAGAGAAAATATGTTACAAGATTGTTTGACAACCAAAAAACCCATTTACAGCAATTCTATTATTTACAATAAATGAAAATTACAAGGGAAATCAAGGAAACTCCAAGCCATTTTTTATTTCCATCTTGCTTGATTATTCATCTATTCTAGATGTCGTGAATGCATAAAAGGTAGGTTCTAAAGGTTCTTAAACTTATGCAAACTCACTTGTTAAAGAACACTTTCATTGGTTACATCAAGCTTAAGTGGGGATGGCCTAATCAACCCTAAGCGGTGGTTATATCACAGCACTTAGAGCCTACACAATGAACCCCCATCCCAAGGTCCTAAGACGGTTTGGGTTCGACTGTATCTATCATGCATTTATGGTACATAAAATAAATTCTCCTTAAATTAAATAAATAAAACTAAACCTGGAAAGAAAATGTTAGTACAACTATGGTATAAACAAAGAATGAATAAATAAATAAATTGCAATAAGGTGATTTTTAAAGATTAATTTTAATTTTAGAAAGTTAAATGATTAACCTTCTTGACATCCCTAATGGAGTCGCCAAGATGTCGAGCCTAGTTTTTTCACCTCCTGATTCTTTATAAAATTGGATTTCCTTTAAACCGATTAACATTAAACCTTTACCCATCAATACTAATCCTTGACTAGGGTTTAAAGAAACCCATTTTTTTATATTTTGAAAATATCTTAGAGTCGCCACTCGACTGAAGTCAAGAAAAAGAGTTAAGCAATAACCAATTAAATAGATTGGTTATAAATTAGCTACTAGTTTTTTGATAAAAAAACTAACTAATTTTTGTAAAATGGTTTTAAAACAAGAGATTTGGATTCAGGGTTTATGATTTTTGAATCTTTATAGGTACCATTAACTTTGCAAATTTAAAATTAAACTTAAAAATCACCTTTTTACTTCAAAAGACAAAACTCAAATGTTAAGTAATTTAAGAAAAAGGAAAATTAGATTTTTTATTTTTATCGTCGCCTTGTAGATGCCTACGTATTCGCTATTTGGGATCAAACGTACGTAGTTCTTTTTATAAAACTTTAGAGGGTTAAGTTGATTTTAGTTTTGAAAACATGCTGGATTTACGTTTTTAATTTAATTTGTTTTATTTAAGAAAATTTCTAAGAAAGGTCCTAAATTGGAAGCTTTTGTTATTTTTTTTAAATCTAAAAATATTCCTAATTTGTAAAGGGTCCGTTTATTTTTATTTTTGAAAACTTGATTTTTTTAAGTGTGTTAAAAAAACAAACCATATGTACCTATTTATACTATCTTATTTATTCATTATTTATTCTATTAAACTAAGAAGTAAATAAATAAATAAACTACTTTTTTTTTTCCTTTTCTTTTTTTCCTTCTTCCTTTTTTTTTTCCTTATTACATTTTACATTTACAAATGAAGGGATAAAAAATAAATAAAAATAAAAACTTTGAATGTAGTGGGCGCACGGGTTGGACTTAGAGCAGACTTCGGGTCAACGGATTGGACTTGGGTTAGGCTTTGGATTTAGGTCGGTTTCCAATTGAAGAAGAAGAAAGTAGTCACCTAGAGGGAGTCACGGGCATAATCGAAGGGTAGACGATTGTTGTCTTCAATTGATCATGGGCCTGATGATGGGGTAGATGACCGCTATCTCCAACTGATCATAGGCATGATGAGGGAGTGGATGGCCACTGTCTTCTACTGATGACTGTGATCGAGGGTGTGGTGGTTAAGGTTCCGTGGAGGTGGTTTGGTGGTGATGCTAGAGGCTATGATGAAGCATGGGTATGTTTGGTTTTGGATGCTTAAGCTACTAGGAGTGTTCCTAAGGTGGCAGGTCGTAGTGTTGAGTTAGAGAGAGAGAGAGACTCGAAGAGAGAGAGAGAGAGAGAGAAAGCTATCGAAAAGAGAGAGAGAGAGCTCATCAGTGTTCGTCGTTGGTTGTGGATGGTTGTGTATCCTTTAGATGCTTGTAAGCCCCCTATTTATACATGAATTCATCAAACAAACAAGGAAAGCTCAAATTTGGATTTGAATGTAAATTCTAGATTTTAAGTTTTTTTTCCACTTTTTGGAGCTCGATTTGAATGCTCCATTGATTGAATTTGGACACATTCTTGATCACTATTAACACTAGGCCATGTGTGCTCCGCAATTTCATCACTAATTTGATGAAATTGCAATGAAAAAGGGATCAAATTTGCTCACAAAGTGCACTTTCAAGAAGGAAAACATAGGAAAAACTGGGGAAACTAGAGGAAATCAGGGGAAAGAGAGGAGAAAGAAAAGGAAAGAGAGAGAAAATCGGCTGACGTGGCGCCATGTTAGCCAACCTAACCTACCACGTATTGTTACGTGACGTGTAGCAGTTGATGTAGAATGCCACATAACTAACACGTGGTGCTATGTTAGCACATTGTCAAATCCGAACTTGCCACTTGTCAGGATGTGTAACACAATCAAATCCTAATACGTAGCAGTCCCTGATGTCATGAACAAAATGAAAAAAAAAAAAAAAAACTTTGTATGCTCCTTCTAAGATTCGAACCTAAGACCTCCAATCGAGCCAATGTCCATGTATTTATCTGTTAGGCCATTGGTCTGTAACTTGTCTATATGTGTAATTAAATTGCACACATGGACCAGGTCAACTTACGCTAGATTCAAATTTAAGCCCAGACTTAACGGCTGAACTTCTAAACTTATTTAAAAATATATCATATTAAATTGTTATTTCCTAAAATCTTTTTTTTTTTAATTTTTCAATTTTCTAACTTTTTTCATGTTTTATTTTCTAAATTTCTTAATTATATATATATTGTTCTTTTTCTTATTTTTGTATTTTTGGAATTTTTCCAAAAATTCTTTTTTTTTTTCTTTCTAAATTTCTTTAATTTTTGGGTTTTCTTTAATATTCTATTTTTTTGTGCTTTTCCTAATTTAAGGCCTATTGAGAAAAGAAATAAAATAAAAATGAAGGGGATAAAAATTGGATGTCTACAATAATTCTTCAAATCTTGGGAGAATATAAGATGAAAGATAAGAAGTTGATACCTTATCATGTGCATTTAAGCAAGCTGATTGAAAGATTCCAAAAAATATTGTTCACTTACATTCCGAGAACCCAAAATCAATTTACCGACACACTCGCCATGCTAGCGTCTATGGTGAAAGTCATGGATAGGATAAAAATTCAGCCCCTGAAGATTAAGGTGGAAGAAAAATCAGTTTTTTGCTTGATAGTTAAAGAGAAGGAATCAAAGAAATCTTGGTATTATGATATCAAAAAGTTACTTTAAACGGATGAATTCCCTAAAGATGCAAATAGAAAAGATAGAAAAGCTTTAAGGAGATTGGTTGCTCATTTCCTGTTAAGTAGAGCCACATTGTACAACAGATCAATAAATGCAACATTGCTAAGGTGTGTGGAGGAAGAAGAAGCCGAGAAATTAATAAAAGATGTGCAGGAAGGAGTCTATGGTCCTCATGTGAATAGATACATTTTGGCTAGGAAGATCATGAGGATGGGATATTTTTGGATGACGATGGAATCAGATTGTATCAACCACGTGAGGCGCTATCATTTGTGTCAGGTATACGTTAAAAAAATCAATGCTCTTCCTCAAGAATTACATGTATTGTTGGCTCCTTAGCCTTTCTTGATGTAAGGGATGGATATGATTGATCCAATCTTGCCAATGGCTTCAAATAGGCATAGATTTATTTTAGTTACGGTCTACTATTTTACCAAATGGGTGGAGGAAGCGTCGTATGCTACAGTGACCAAAGGAGTGATAATCAGGCATCATTGTAAGATACGGTGCACCAAAGTCTATTATTATAGACAACAGGTCGAATTTGAATAAGCTAATGGATGAAGTGTGCAACTAATTCAAGATCAATCATAGAAACTCAACCCCACATTAACCTTAGATGAATAGGGCAGTTGAAGCTGCTAATAGGAAACTTAAGAGAGTCATTGAGAAGATGACGATCACTTATAGAGATTGGCATGAGAGGCTTCCCTTTACTCTCATAGCTTACAAAACCTTAGTCAAAATCTCTACAGGTGCAACACCTTATTCATTGGTATATGAAACTAAAGTGGTACTATTGATGGAAGTAGCAATATCTTCGTTTTGAGTATTGGCAGAAATTTATCTCAATGAAGTAATGCAAGTGAAGAAGCGAATGAAGCATTTGAACCTCCTAAATGAGAGAAGGCTCGCAGTGATATGTCATGATTAGTGCTACCAGCAACAAATGATTCGAGCTTTTAATAAGAAAGTACGACAGAGGTACTTTAAGGAAAGAGACTTGGTGTTGAAGAAAGTATTACCAAATGTAAAAGATCTTAGGGGCAAATTTGCCTTGAATTATGAAGGCCCTTATGTGGTGAAAAGGGTATTATTAGGAGGTGCATTAGTTTTGATAGAGATGGATGGCCCGGAATTAAGGGGACTTGTGAATTCAAATGCAGTCAAGTTATATTATCCATGAAAATTAAGTTCAATAAAGATTCATAGTTAATCTTTCATTATTTACAAGTAAAGTTGATATTCATGAATGTTCTTGTATACAGATGGTCATCGACCAATAAACACTTCACCAATAAACACTTGTATACCGTGTTTCTTAGCCCCATACACTTAAACACAAAACACTTACCAATGCATTTTAGACACCAAATAAATTGAAATCGAATGTTCTTAATGATTTAATCTAGTTTTTTCAAAAAGAGAGTTATTTTTTAGGAATCATAAAAAGGTGGAAATTGAGACTTGACGACAACAAAAGCAAGATCAAGGCATGAGCATTGTATAGTTAAGCAAAAGGTTTCAATCATGAAGAAGACCTTATTCCAAAAACAAAAAAAAAGAAAGAAAAAGAAAAAAGAAGAAGAAAACAAAGAAAAGAAACAATCACAATACTTTGGTGATATTTTGCAATCAGGATGAGTGAATATCGAGAGTCAACATGAGGTATGTCAATTAGTTGCTATTTACGAAATTCTTCATTCGTAAGTAAAATAATCCTAAAAGTCCTTGAAAGAGATATTTAGGAGAATTAACAAGTTTTGTTTTGTTTAAATTTTGAAGAGATCTATCTTCTTCGAATTATTCACTAAACTAAAAGAAATCTTGAAGAGATCTATCTTCTTTGGATTATTCACCGGACCAAAACAAATCTCGAAGAAATCTATCTTCTTTGGATTATCTACCAACCAAAACAAATCTTGAAGAAATCTATCATTTACGGATTATCCATCGAACCAAAACAAATCTCAAAGAGATCTATCAAAGATCTATCCTCTTTGAATTATTCACCAAAACAAAACAAATCTTGAAGAGATTTATCCTCTTCGAATTATTCACCAAATCAAAACAAATCTCAAAGAGGTCTATCCTCTTCGGATTATTCACCAAACCAAAACAAGTTTTTTTTTTTTTTTAAATCTCAAAGAGAACTATCCTCTTCAGATTATTCACCAAACCAAAACAAGTTTTTTTTTTTTTTTAAATCTTAAAGACAAGTTAATTTGATACCTAGTGGTTTTTTCCCTATCCTTCTAAGATAAGCCTCTCTTAAATTTTTTGCCTTATCTTTCCAAGATAGGCACCCCTTAAATTTCTTTACCCTATCTCTTCAAAATAGGCCCTCTAACCTTAGCCCTATTCTTACCTCGTCCTTTCAAGAGGGGTTTCCCATTCCTTTGCCTAGTCTTTTGAAAAACAGGCTATTATCATTTACATCAACCATTTAAGTCAATAATCCTCATTTAGTTCAAAGTAGGTTTTGGCAAAAATGAGTATTTTTTTTTTATCTTTATAGCAAAGTTTTAATTGAACTTCACTATAAAGAGGGGCAACTATAGACATTTTATTTTTTCCATTTTCGTTTTAATATTTTTATTGAGCTAGAAATAAAGAAAATAATAAAATATAAATAAAAAATTAAAATTAAAAGAAAAAAGAAAAAATAAAAAAATAGAAAGTGTCAAATCGAGTCAAGTTAGGTCCAGTCGTATCAAGTCAAGTTAAGTCGAGTTGAATCATTTAAGGTAAAATCGGATAATGGTACGTGTTTAAATTAACAAATTCTAAAAGTCATTGAAAAATCGGGCTTCATTAAAATAATTTTGGTCCAGTTCGATATAAAGTAGATTTTTTATCTAATTTATATTGGGCTGGAATAAACTTAAGGTATATTAAGTGGATTATTGGGCTAGATCAAGCTGGATTGGGTTAGGCCCAAAAAATAGAAAGCCCAAATAGGGTTTCTAAAAACTAGGTTGAATCTTTATCGTATTTTTTATTTGTTAATATCAAATCCATAATTAAAAGATATGAGAGATTTGGTAGTAGGTATTATAAATAGGAATGTAGCGATGAAGTTTAAGATGTTTTTTTTTACGATCCCCAATGTATAATAGAAATTCACCCATGCCCTTTCACTGTTGAACACAATACCTCCACCTTCACCCTCGTCTACACTTGCTGAACACATACTAAGTTCACTAACATAGCATACACTCCATCCCTTGATACATACTGAAGTCAAAACACTAGCCTATACACTTAACCTACACCTATTTACGTCACACAACTGCCGCACTCTCAACAAGCCAGTACATCCCTGAACAAACACTCACGCCTGATCCTAATTCACGAATAGCACATTCCCATGCCCTTCACTCATGCCGACCGAACATAGCACATCCACACAACTTCTTACACACAACGCTTAATCGGATTCATTGTCACATCGACAGCCCCTCATCATCATACACTCTACGGTTACATACCGCTTTAGCACATCACACATACGTTGATCCCAATTTGCACATAACAACCCTTGATCAACTAAGCACTCCACTGACAGCTCCTTCATAAACACATCCCTATACCCTGACATGAGCACCGAAGTCCACATCCCTTGCCACATCAACCACATACAACCATACGTCCTACGCATTGCACACCGAAGTCCATTGTATTGAAGTACACATACGTGTCAGTGACAAGGGAGTGTTCAACTTGGGGCTTAATGTGAAGTGAGTGGCGTCAACTAGCGGTTTGTTTGTAGGTTGGGTAGTCTCTTAAGGAGAGATTGGCCACCCGTGAGCAAGTTGGTTGGGAGCTAATGCCGTTCTCTTGATGATGGCGATGGTAAGCCGAAACTAGTTAAGAAGCTAGACGTCCCCTATTACAAGGAGAACGATGGCGATGCCAGTTGGCACTCCTAAAGCAAGTGGGGGCTTAGAACAATCTTGGGATGATAGGAAGGGAAAGGCTGGCTTGCCCTCCATAATGAAAGATAATACATGGGGCAAAGTACGGTCGAGTGTCGTATGGGCACTTATGGAGGGCATTAACCTCCCGTCCCATGACATATGCATGTTGAAGTCCACTACACCAAAGCATATACACACGAGCACCAAAGTTCATACATGAAATCACACCAAGCATTATACCCACGACGAACACAGCACGGTCACAATCCATGACGTATAGTCACACATATAGACACAACTTACGATGATCGACACAAACATGCCGACATATGTAACTCAATTCATTTAGGTAAAAATAAAAGTTTTATTTTATTAGCTAATTTAATTATCTTTTACTAATTTGTTTCTTAGTATAGTTTTTTTAGTGTTATTATTATTGTCATATTGTTGGATACTCTTTAGATAATTTGAATTTTTTTTTAGTTAGTTGAATTGCATTTTTAGCCAAAATTGCATTTTTGAAAAGATCCTGTATCCTTTCTCTAAGGATCTATATCTTCAACGTATCTTGCATATAAGATTGGAGAAGATACGTATCTAAATTGATACGGACCCCATAGATAAACACACGGAACCTAGTATCACACGAAAACCAATGGATGGTTCTAGATCGTGAGATGGCCCGAAAGATAAATGAAAGTCGAAGGTTTAGCAAATCCTGTGCACTAACTCTACGGATATGACACACCGTAGAACTATACATGGACCTAAGACTCACCTGATGTGACGTACCAATCCAAGAGATAGGGTTACTCACCATAATCCTTACTAAAGGGATTGATAAGAGTTGGTAAAGAGAGAGCTTTCCTAGAGAAAAGACTCAAAAGGGGTTTTTCATTAAAAAAATGTCAAAGTCCCATAGAACCCTATATAAGTGTTCTATTTATACAAAGTGGTAAAGTTGTAAATAAATAAAATGACTAAGAATGCCCTAATGGCAATTCCATAAATATAAGATAGATATGAGGCTAATTACAAGTAAAATACAAGAAATAGAAAATTCGAATACAGAAGTAAAATATCTAGCTAAGTGAGATCTTCGAGTGAGGACTGATTCTTTGATTCCAAAGAGCTGTTGGGGACTCGAAGCTGCAATCTGGGCAGACTTGATTCTGGACGAATTGTCTTGTCTGAGGCCGACTTGATATGTCCAATGTCGACCTGATATGCCTGGGACCGACCTAATATGTCCAGTGCCAACCTAATATGCCTAGGACCAACTTAATATGTCTAGGGTCGACCTCTCGTGGGTAATGGTCAAGCTGATATAACAGTGGCCAACCTTGTATGGTCGGGCCGATCTGGCATTGACATAGTCGACCTATTTGATATGTCTCGGTGCTACTAAGTTGATATGGAATAGGCAGGCAGCCTTATCATGACCGAATAGATCTTAGCCGAACAAACTCGTTCGAGCAAATCAACCTTGGTAAAGTAGGGTGGATAGGTAAGGCAAGATAGTCTCAAATAGTTGATCTGAGTAGACCTGATAAAATAAAATAGAGCCAACCATAGTAAGATAAAATGAATCAAGTATAACAAGGAAGACCTGGCAAAACAGGGCACATAGAGTAGCCCAAGACAGATCTTGCAGAGCATGTTGGATCTTCCAATATTTCCATAGTCCATGTATAAGTCTGTGGGAAGGCTTAATCAAGGTAGAGTGGGGCATACTTAGCATAATAGGATAGACCTAGCAGAGTAAGGCAGGTCGTTCAGTAATGATAGAGCACATAACTAGGTCTTCCATTTGTGCAAAGCTTGTGAGCAAGCCTCCCATGTAGTTCGAAGCTTGGTATGTCATTAGGTTGGTGCCTGGAATCCTATCATAAATTGTATCTTCAACATATCTTGCATGTAGGATTTGAAGAAGCTACGTATCTAGATTATATCTTAATGTATCTTACATATGGGGTTTAGAAAAGATACGTATTTAAATCTTATCTTAATGAATCTTACATAAAGGATTTACAAAAGATATTTTTGACAAGTAGTGAATTTTTTAAAAATGAAAAATAAAAAATCTTAAATGGAGATTTCAAAAGATTTAGTTACTTAAGATTTTCTTAGATTCATGAAATTAGATTTTGTAGGTTTTTTTAAAATAATAAATGGTTAAATAAATGTAAATCTAGCTTGATTTTCAAAAATAAAAAATCCACCCACTAAATATTTTATAAAAAAAAACCACATTAGTTTAATCTCAACTAGCGAATATGTAGGCACTTTTGGGGCAACCATATAAAAAATTTAAAAAAGAAAAACTTTTCTTTCCTTTTCCTTGAAAAATTCGTAATAAAAAAATAATAAAAAATCATTTTAGTTATCTTTTGCATATTTATATATTTTTTAGTATTTCTAGAAAAATATAAAAATGAAGCCCATTAATTGAATTTTTTTTTTATTTTTATATGGTGACTTAGTCTTAATAGGCTAGCCCTTGAACATAGTTTTTTTAGTTAATTTTTCTAAATTTTTTTATAAAATATATGTATCAGTAACCAAATTAAGGTTTTCTCACATGAAAACCCTAATTTCATTTTTTCACTAATTTAACTAGTTAGTGAGTCTAATTTTTCAAAATATTTTTTTTAAAGAAAAATATTTCCTTAATTTTATGTTGAGTAATCTATATTAAGCAAGCTGAGCTTAATATAAATTAAGTTAAGGAAAATCAAAATGACAGCTTGGCAACAAGTTAATCACCTCGGTAGTCTCTTGGATGAGGTGGAGAGTAAAGTAACTCGGCAAGTCGAACTAAAGAATGCATTACTTTTTAGAGTTGAACTCCCTTTGAACAGCTCAACGAACCATATGAGTGAATCCTTGAGCTCAAGAGCACTTGATAAGTCCGTGATCCTTATCATCCCCTCCAGGCTATTCAAGATTTAGGATCAAATTTGGCTTAGCTCCACGTTACTCGTATTTAAGGGTATATAGGTGTAGGTCGGCAATGTTGAAGGAGTTTAAGACTCCATATTCTTCTGGTAGTTCAATCTTGTAAGCATTATGATTGATCTTTTCAAGCACCTTAAATGGTCTATTGGCCCTAGGAGATAACTTACTCTTCCTTAAACTTAGGAATCACTCCTTACTAAGGTAGATCTAGACCAAATCACCTAGCTAAAACTCGTTGTTCTTTCGTCCTTGACCTTGTCTTTCGAGCTTGGTAGCAACTCGACTCAGTTGTTCTATGATCGTTTGGTACATTGCCTTGATCACCTCGAATCTATCTATAGCTAACTAATCATCATCTTAGCTCGGAAGGGGTGTTTAGTCCAATGGGAGCTCAAAGTTGAACCTATAGGCGACCTCAAATGGTGACATGTTTGTGATACTATGGGTAGTCTTATTGTAAGCGAACTAAATTACAAGTAGGCATAGATCCCGATCAACTATGTTTTGACCAACAACAACCCAGAGTAAAGTTCCCACTATCATATTGACAACCTTGGTCTGTCCATCTATTTATGGATGGTAGGATGTGCTATATAATAGTTTGGTTCCCATTCATCTCCATAGCATTTTCTAAGAGTGGCTCATGAACTTTGGGTCTCAGTCTGAAATAGTGGTCTTGGGTACCTTATGTTGTTGGACTATTTCTTGTAAGAAAAGAAAAGAAATAGTCGAAGCATCGTTAATCTTGAAACAAGGCACGGAGTGCACCATCTTACTAAATCGGTCCATAAACACCATGATGAAGTCCTTCCCTTAGGACGTTTTCGGCAATCCTAACATAAAGTATAAACTCAACTCAAACCGTCCTTTGGTCGAGATCGACAATGGTAAATAATGTCTTGGCTCAGCTCGGTTCTTTGCTCTTCTCCAGGTAGTACACTTTTCCAACACAAATTAGACATCCCTAATCAATTTTGGCAAAAAAAATCGAAGATAGTACCTCATAAGTTTGGTGCTTGCCAAAAGTGTCTAGACAATTCTCCTCTATGTACGTCATGCACTAACAACTCTCTTATGGAACAAGTCGAGATACGTAATCTCCTCTTCTTACATAAGTATCCATTCTCCCTGTGATAGTCATCAAGTGTTTGACCTTCTTTGCATCGAGTAAAGATTGGACCAAAATGCGGATCCCTAACATACAAATCCTTGATCATAGAAAATCCTAGTAATTGAGTCTACAATTCGGTCCAGAGGGAATATCATCTTGATAGGGCATCGGCTACTACATTGTTCTTTTTGTTCTTGTACTTTATGACATAAGAAAATCCCTCCATAAACTTGACCTACTTAGCTTATCTTCAAGATAGCTTGGGCTAGCTCTTCAAATATCTCAAAGATTCACGATTAGTGTAGATAAAAAATTATTTAGGTAACATATAATATTGCCATACGATCAGGGCTCGAATCAAGGAGTAAAACTCCTTATCGTAGATAGAATAATTGAGTGTGGCTCCTTAAAGCTTTTCATTGAAGTAGGCAATAGGTCAACCCTCCTGCATCAATACAGCACTTATGCCTTGTTCGAACACACCACACTTTACTTTAAAGACTTTGTCAAAACTCGACAAAGCTAAGACAGGGGCGATAGTTAGCTTCTCCTTTAATTTGTCAAAACTGCTCTATTCCTTCTCTCCTTACATAAACTCAATGTACTTCTTTGACAACTCAGTGAGTGGGGCCATAATGATACTAAAATTCCTTATAAATCAGAGATAGAATGATGCTAGGCCGTAGAAGCTTTGCACATAGGCTGAATAGGTTGGCACAAGCCATTCGGCAATCACTCCTATCTTCTCATCGTCAACCCATATACCACCACCACTCACAATAAATCCCAAAAGATTACTTCAAGTCAGCAGAAATCACATTTCTTTAAGTTGGCATAAAGCTTCTCAACTTGGAGTTTTCAAAGGATTGCTTGGAGGCACTTATGGTGAGTCTCCAAGTTAAGGTTGTAGACTAGAATACCATCAAAATATACCACCACAAACTTCCCAATAAATTCTTAGAGCATATGGTTCATTAGTTGCATGAACATGTTCGGGGCATTTAATAGACCGAATGGCATCATAAGCCACTCATACAATCCTTAGTGAGTCTTGAATGCAGTCTTCCATTCATCTCCTTCCCGTATTCGGATATGAAGGTACCTTGATTTGAGATCAATCTTTGAGGACACTCCTTCTCCATTCAACTCATCTAGCATATCGTTAAGCCATTATATAGGGTATCAATACTTGATGGTAATGTGATTGATTGCTCGGCTATCTATACATATCCTTCATGTCCCATCTTTCTTTGGTACCAATAAGGCTAGTACGACACATGGGCTTAAGGACTTTCGCACATACATTCTCCTCAACAACTCATCCACTTACCTCTATAGCTTAGCAACTTGTTCCGGATTAAGCTTACAGGTAAACTTGTTTTGCAATGTGACTTCTAGTTACAAGTCAATTTCATGTTCAATACCTCTAAGGGAAGGTAGACCCTTAAGTAGTTCCCCTAAGAAAAGGTTAACAAACTCCCCCAACAAGGTTTTCACCTCGGTGAGTACCAACTCCTCATTTGATCCCCTCATCTTAAGTAACCTTCTAACTAGTAGACAAGTTAGCTCTTCAAGCTCCATCTCTCTCTTCAGCTTGGGTTAGGTCATCACCAAAGCCTCTTTCTTCATAACTTGGCTCAATTGAGTCTGCATTCTTTTAACTTGTTCAACAATCATAGGGCTTAACTTCACCTTCTTACCCCCGTGCTCTAGGGAACTTGTGTTCTTCCTTCCATCGTATATCATACTTTGGTCAAACATCCATGGTCATCCAAGAAGAATAAGGGACACACTTATGGGTAACACATCACAAAGCACCTCATCTTGATAATTTCCAATGATGATTGGTACGATCACTTACTTATTCACTTATAAGGCTCCCTTATCACTAAGCCAATGTAGTTTATAAGGCTTAGGGTAGGGTTTGGTTAGCAGCTTCAATTGCTAGACCATGAAAGAAAATGTTACATTGGTGTAGTTACCACTATCAACAATTAACGCACATAATGACCTATTCAGCTTACATTCAATGTGGAACATATTCTCTCCCTGCTCGTCCTCGGATATAAGACTTACACTCATTGTTCTCTTCAATACTAAGGTGGTAGGCATAAAGTTACCTTCCTACTATAGATGATCTGTCAGGACCCTACAGGGGGCTTAGTAGGATTACCTAAAATTTCTATAACACGTGTGCACTCATGATATGGAAATCATCTTGCAAGTTAGAGATTGCAAGATTCTAAATTATTAATCACTAAGGTTACTGATTTTTTAAGTAATTAATTTACTGTAGAATACAAATATAAATAACTATGAGTGTTCGATATCCCACAGTTCCTCAGAATCGCAGAGAATCAGTATCCCCTACTAAATAATAAGATAGGATATACCAACATTATAAAAGAAATACAAGAAAAATTAAATTATCTACAAAAGATGTTTATGTATCATCTAAAGCGTACTCAGCTATTTCTAATACTAAGATACATATCTTCATCTCAACACTCATCACTCGAGACTTATCCTAATCCTAATGTAAGTAAACCTGTAAGAGAAACTATGAGGGAGTGAGCATATAACAGCTCAGTGAGTCCGTTCCTCACCACTACCGGTCAAGCAAGTTTTCACACATTATTATTACATATGCAGGCAAGTTATCTACATACAACATGAATATATGCATGATGAATGCAAGCAACACATCTATAGAAGTCCGAAACTATGGAAGGTGTAGAATTACATCATCTACACTTCGATTATCCCCTGTACTTATCCGCATAGGGTACCTTAGCTTACCCGCATGAGGCTACTTAGGGGCACCACCCCTTTAGGCAACACTCGACTATTACCTTAGTTGAGAAAAGAGTTTCAATCCAAATAAGGGGATTCCAAACTAGGACTATCTACCCTTCAAGGTTCCTTGGGCACAAACTTGCGAGTCCTCTCACTATTAAGTAGAGAACCCATGCTAGCTTTGCCTTAACGATAATATCATTTCGAGCACTGTGGCCTTTATTAAAATCGTACAAAATACGTTTAAGATTAGGAAAATTTTTTTCAAAAATACCCTTTTCAATATTTTGCAAAGCTAGCACTCTCTATCCATACATTTACTGAGTCATAGATATGTGACGAATCGAACCGGTTATTTGGGTTAGATATTTCTATTTATCAATTTAAAAAAAGTGATCACACAAATGATGGCATACAAGTAGGATAATCATTCAAACATACAAGCAATAGCAAGCAGCAAAACATCATACAAGTAACACGCACAGACAAGTAGCACGTCATTAGAACTTCCTTACCTGGATTATTGCTCATTCTCCAAGCTTTGGGGTTTCTAGAACTCAATATTGAACGCCTAAATCAAGATAGAAAACTTATAAGTATTTTGAGAAGTTAGACTCCTTAGTTAACTAAAAGTCTATTGTAGTTTATCTAGTTTCCCCCAATATAACCCAAGTATAATGTGTATAGGGTTTATCATACTCAATGGGATTAATAGTAACTAGTTTCTTATATATATGAGACTTCCTTTATGTATTTTGTAACTTTTTTATTCTAATTCCGATAGTTGCGAATTTATAGTCGTTTTTTATCATTTTCGGACGTACGTTCACACGATGATGTTCGTTTTGGACATTAAGACCCATGTTTTACGATATGGGCTAAATTTATTGAAATTTTAACTTATTGAAGTTTAATTATTCTTATTGCTTATGTTTATATCCTATTTTAGTACTTAATAATTGAATTAGCTATTAGATTCTTACTCTTAGGAAATTTTACATTAGTATTACTAATTCACGTACTTAATGAAGTTTCATTCAATTTAGGAAGTGTCTTAGGGTTTAAGAGATTTTCGGCTTCTAAGTACATGTATATACCTATGTTATATGCTTATGTAATCTTATTATTTCTTCTTTTATAAACCTATGCTTATATCATTGCTTATGTAATCACTTGATGATGTCATGGCTTATGTAATCCTTTGATGACATCATTGTTTACATCATTAGTCTATTATTATCCTTATATATTTACACACTTTATACATATGTGATATACATACCTATACTTTTAATATACTAATATGTATACTTGTATACTTATAAGTACTTATACATGTGTACTTATACATATACTAATACACATACCCATATATGCATACAGTGACACATGTATTTTTATATGTATTTTCGTATGCCTTATCTATCCCCTTAAGGAAGCTTCTCAAATTTCATCTTTTTGTATTTTAAGAGTATATTTAATATGGTATATGTATGTATAGTTAGTAGATGTCTTCATTTAGGTTATGTATATAATGAATACTAATGTACAAAGGTATTTATACATGTATATCTCTAGCATATCCTTATGTACACATAATCAAAGACATGTACACATACATCTTCTTCCATTGCCTAAAGATTTCTACACTTCCATATGTAAAGATTGAAACTTTAGGCCTAAAGCAACATATATATACACAACACATAACCACTTAACTTATCCTACTCTCCTTTTAACTAGTAAAGAAGATGAAGCAAGACATAGTATTATAAGTACATACCTTAATTTTGCTCTTGAAAATGGATGAAAAGTTGAAAAGGAAAGAAGAGTGAATGGGGAAGGGAAGATACGATTGGAAAGGGGAAGAAGAAAGGAATTTGTTTTGTGTTCTTTGTTTTGAAAAGGCAAACAAGTGGGGTCTAGAAAAGAGAAAGAAGTGGACAACAACAAAAAAAAAAAAGAAAAAAGAAGGGAAAGGCCAAAAGAAAAGAAAAGAAATCATGAGAAGGAAGATATTTTTTTCAAATGAAAAGGACATTTGTGTTGACTTTTCCACATGTTGACTTTAGTTAACATGTGTTGACTTAGTAAACTTCCCATGCATTATGTAGTAATTAAGGAAAATTAGGAGAAAGATTAAGGAAATGAAAGGAAATGAGGCATTTGGTAAATTGATTAGTAAAAATAGATGATAAGATCTTACTTTAGGTATTTATATCCTATATACATCATTTAGTAAGCTACTTAGCATAACTAGTATGAAAAGTACCAATTAGGGTGTTAAGGTTCACTACATTTAACCTAAGCTTCAACTATACTCCTAACTCTATGTAATACTATCCTAGTTATATACTTAGAAGATGAATGTGATCTAGAATGCAATATCTTAGTTTCTAAGAGATCACTTAAGTATCTTAAATATTTATGCATGATTGAAAGTTATCTTTAGTCGTTTACTAATGAAATGGCAAAATATGGAGAATATATTATCACTTAGGGTTTTAGGATAAATTATGGTGGATTAATGGTTTTATATCCTTAAAGTAATAGTTTTAGGGTTTTTATTACTTCTGAGTACAATCTTTAGTGTTTTTATACATTTAGGGTTTTATATATTCATATGCGATTAAGTCTTCGATTATTATCTTAGGGTTTTGATGAGGTTTGAGGTTAACTTTTGCAGTTACATATACTTGAGGTTTTAGAGTCTTCATATGTGATTAGAGGTTCAATTGATAATTTAAGATTTTTCATATTCACTTTAGGTTTTGAATTGAGATTTTTAATCGGTTTTAAATCTCACTGGCTCTATTGACTTCAGGAAATCATCTACAGTTTGGGTGTTTGATTCTATACTTAGATAGCTAAATTTGTGGGGTTTACATGATCTCCTCCTCATCGGAAAATTCAGTCTATCTAGTCTCATTTATTCTCTTCTACTTCCTCATCAGTACTATTTACCTCAATGGTCAGCACTTTACCTTGGATCACCATGGTTCTTCTATTCGGACATTTGGCAGCCATATGTCTAAATCCTTGACACTTAAAGCACTTAATCTCACTTGCCTTCTTTCTTAAGCTCTAGCCTTTCTCAAACTTCCTCTGGATCTCCTTCTCCTCTGCTCGGATAACTTAAGCAACTCGAGTCTTTACAACCTTACTTGGTTCTAATAGCACAAGTATGTTCGGAACTGGTTGACTAGGGGTAGGTCGACTGATAGGAGCTTGAAATCTTCCTATTTGGTGCCTCTCAATTCTCTAGGTAACTCGAATAGCTTCATCAAGTGAACCAATATCCATAAGTTCTAGAATATCTCCAATCTCATACTTCAACCTACTAATGAATCAAGACACCATTTGGTCTTCGGGCTCTACAGCTTCACATCATATCATCAACATCTAGAATTCCTTCACATACGCATCTACACTTGATCCTCTTTACCTCAACTCCTACAACCTCTTGAATGCATCCTGCAAAAAGCAGCTAAGAACAAATCTTCTTCTCATGACTCTTTTCATCTTGTCTTAATTTCTAACTTTACATTCTCCTTCCCTTCTTCAGGTGGCTTACAAGTACGTCATGGCATTCAACAGTAAGTTTAACCTTAGCATTTTCAAGTACGTCATGGCATTCAAATTACTTTTCGATTTTATCTACCCAGTCTAGATAGTCCTTTGCATCGCCATTCCTAGAAAAACTTGGAATATGCATCCTCAACCCTTCAATTGTAGGAGCTTAAACATTCCTTTCCTCTAGTTCATAATACTCCTCCACTTCATCACCTTCTTCCTCATCTAATTCTTCGATTTCATCAAGTGTTAGTCTTTAACTAGCAACTCTATCCACTCCTTTAGCTCGGGGTGGTTGAACTAAGGCATTAGCTTGGTCATACTGACCATTACCTCTCTCAAGTTGTTCATTGGCTCATCCTTTGTATGGACCATTTTTGGCTCGCTACCTATCTTCATTTATGACAATCACCAAACTAGCCACTAGGTTAGTAAGTCTATCTAGTCAGTCACTTATTGATCAAGGTGTGAAGCTTCCTTATTGACCTTAGCCATTTTGAACGCTACTCTCTTGGTTACCTAGAATTCCTTGAACACTAGAATCAAACATTATCATCTTTTACAAGGGATTAACAGTTAAATCACTATTCAAAATTTCCTTCCACGAAATAAGAATAAAACAACGCCGAATACACCATCAGCTAATACAACCACACACAATAAACAACAAACACTCACACTCTGTTTCGCATACAAGAAACAAGGAAAAACAGAGGACTTCTTTAGTACTAAACACTTACAACAACCACAAACAATCTCCAATGCACACTTTAGCAGTAGTAAGCCACTTAAAGTTCCTAGTAACACAAATCGATTTGAATGTAACAAAGTTTTGATACCAAGATGATACAAGCAACCATGGATGAACACATGACATTTGGTATCTCATGAACTAAGGGGGTAGATCTGAATCGCAAGATGATCCAAAAAGTAAATGGTAGTCGAAGGTTTGAGCAAGGGTCTCCGTATACCGACGATGGATAAGATGGACCAATGCCTCGCACTTAATATTATGTACAAGTGTGGTCAGAGGGCATTCGTCACTAATCTATGCTCATGAAGGATCAGATAAGAGTAAATGAGAGCAAGTAAGGACACTTTGCTCATGCAAGAAGGAATATGTTTGAATATCAATGTCATTTACTATTGCAGCTATTACAATTTACAAGTATTTATATGACTTAACTAGGGTAAGTCTTAGGTTAGTTTAAATTACAAAAAAGAAAAGAAAAGAAGGATTCCTATCAAAAAGGAAAAAGGAATAATTTTTAAGGGTAAAGTTGTAATTAGACAAAAAAAGGAATATTTAGTTACAAAGGACAGTATGGATATCAGAAAAATAAGGCATGTGTCAACTATCCATTTTGTAGTCCCAATGATGCGATTTGCCGAAAAGAGTAGGTTCTGAATAGGTTAGGTCGAGGTTGGTAGCTTAAATGTTCCTAATTAAAGAAGGGCTGGTTTAGGAGGTGGTCCATTGTTAGGTCAGCCTTAGATGGTCAACTTGGGATTGAGGTTAGCTCAACCTTGGCCATGTACCAGGTTGGCAACATGCAAGTTCGATGCTTGACCTTGGACTAATGTATTATGGAGGGGTCGGCTTAACTTGGCAATAGGTTGGTCACCTCGGCAGTCTCTTGGTTGAGGTGGAGAGTAGAATAACTCGGCAGGTCAAACTGGAGAATGCATTGCTCTTTAGAGTTGAACTCCCCTTGAACAGCTTAGCGAACCATATGAGCGAGTCCTTAAGCTCAAGAGCGTATGATAGGTCCGTGATCCCTATCACTGTAGCTTATAGCTTCTAGCAAACCAAGTTGCCAACCTTGAACTCCTTTTGTCTGACCTTCTAATCATAATATCTAGCATCTTGGGTGATATGTAGCCACCTAAGTTGTAGTGAGGTCTCTGATTTCTTCGATGGTGTCTATATTAGCCTGCAATAAGGACCCACTTAACATGGCATTGAAACTCTAAGTCTAGATGTTAGGAAGCTCTAGCTCTATGGGGAGGATTTCCTCCGACCCAAATGCCAAACCAAATGAGGTCTCGCCAATAGAGGTATGGTGGTTAGTCCCATATCCTCACAAGATATTAGGTAACTCATCCGCTCATACACCCTAAGCTCAGTCTACCTTCTTCTTGAAGCTCTCAAGGATAATTCGATCAATGGCTTCAACTTAGCCATTAGACTAAAGGTAAGTGACCGATGTAAAGTAAGGCATAATGTGGTGCTTGGTGAAGAATTTCCTAAACTTTAAGTTGTCAAACTGATGGTCATTGTCCATAATAAGGGCGTAGGGGACCTTAAATCTAGAGAGGATGTTATTCTGAATAAATGACTCAATACTCTTCTCGATGATTTTGGCTACAACCTAAGCCTTGACCTACTTCGTGAAGTAGTCGACAGTTACAATGATGTATTGTCGCCCTCCCAAGGCCTTAGGGAAAGCACCAAGGATGTCGATTCGCCACTAAGCAAATGGCCATAAACTAGTCTAGGGAAGGAGATTAGTGTTGAGGGTGTAATTGATTGGGCTATGTTTCTAACACTAGGGGTGATAAGAATCAAGCCATCAAACCCCTAACCTGAGCTCAAGCCTGAAGACTAGAGAGCATGGCAAGGTGAGTTCTTTCTTTATGCCCTATAACTAAAGAGTCCAAGTTGTTGCAATTTGCCAATAGATGCCCTACTTGAATCGAACCCTCTTGTGCCTATTGATAGTCTCTAACTACTGACCAAAGGTACACTTGAATAATAGTTCAAACCATCCGACCATCTACCCAACTGACCTAAATCTAAGCTATATTGAATATGCCCAAGCTAAATTCACCTTGGAAGAGTTACTTGCTCAATTCAACAATGCCAAACTTTCAGCTCATATCAACTTTAATACTTAGCAATAAGCTAACCGTACATTTTGTTTGTTTTTCTTGGTACATGACCATTGATCTTCCGCCACATGTCCGAGCACCCCAAGTGATAAAATCTTCCATACAAAATACTTGCTTTTGTTGATTTTTCATTTATACCCTTCAAACACTCCTTATATCATACTAATTTTGGACATTACCCTTTTTAGTCTTTTCCATTTGTAACAGTTGCTCTAATATTTTAGGTATAAATACCTATTGTAAATATAGCCACAACATAATCATCAAATATCATCAATATGGAATATACTTCATTTTCATGGGCATTCTCTTTGTTTACTTAATTCACTCTTATCTTAACCCTTAAGCAAAGCTAGGTGGCAAGTACCCTCATAGAGTTAGCTCATGCATCATATCGAGTTCTCCTTGTGAGTCCTCGATATTTCCTTGGTATAGCATATCCTTGGAGCTAATCGTAGTTTAGTTGCTTGTTTGTTTCCAATATTCATACACTTTCCATCCTCATTTTCAAGCTTTCTATAAGCTTAGATCTACCCCTTACGATCAACCTTGTTTGTCCTTAGCACAAATCGTATCATCTTGATATCAGAGTTGAGGTCCGTTTGGGTAAGTTGTTATTCAATTGTGATTGTTATTGTATAGTATGTGGTACTATTGTTAAGTGTGCTACAAATATGAGGAGACTTAGTTTAAGTGTTTTAGAGAGCATATGAAGTTTTACTGTTACTTTGAGATTTTGTTGCGAAGTACTTTGCTTTGCCCTACTTCGAACATATGAAAACAAAGCAAGTTTCAATTGGATTTATTATTCTTCAAAGTAGTTGTTGTGTTGACAATTAACCTGAATTTTCATGTGAAGAAGTGTATGTGTGAGTTGTTTAGCTTAAGAGGACAATATATGTTGTTTCATGGATTCTGAGTTTGTTACTAAGCTTTATCAAGAAGGTGACGGATCCAAGTGTCAATGTTGGTATTGGAGATGATAATAGTGGTGTTGTCCACAATAGATGACAACCTTAGAACATCCCTAAAAGTATCGATTAGTGAATTGATGAGGTGGCTAACCTTAGAGCCGATTTGACTGAAGTTGTTTATGCATTAGCCTTTCAAATTGCTGAGGTCATGCAAAATACTCCCCAAGCTGCTTGACCTAAGAGATGACAAATCCGAACTTGACAAGATTGAGGTAAAGGAGTAAGAGAACATGTGTGGAGAAGAATAGACTTAGGTAATATGGATGTAGAAGGAGAAGAAGAGCGAGCTCAAGCACCCTGAGCTACCGACCATGTGAAGAATCAAATTCCAAGCTTCAATGGTTTTGGAATAGTTGATGACTATCTAAACTAGGGAGAGAATGTATAGCGTGTTTGGATTTAGGGATCTAAAAAACTTTATTTGCAGTGGATTTTTTTTTTTTTGAATAAAAATTGAATCCCTAAATTGTTGATGGATCTATGCGGTAAATTAAATTGATATGAGACAAGATCTTTTACCTTATGTGAATCTAGGTCACGTTATTGATGCAATTCTGTAAGTGTTGCAATCTTATGAGCCCCCTCTATGGTATATACACTGGAACGAACACACCCAAAAATAGATTCTAGTGTACTAGCACCAAATGAATGCAAGAAAAACTTTCCTAATTTCACACATTTCATTCTCTATTTTTAGTCTGTAGAGTTTTTCTATGAGTCTAATCTTGACAATGTAATGTCACTATAACCTTAATAGAGAGATATCTATATCTATATATAAACTGGCGAAAATATCCTCTAGAAGATATGATGAGATTTGATGAGATATTAAAGGATAATAATAATATAAAAATGTTATTTATTATTTTTCACTAAAAATAGTAAACATAATTATTTATCATTCTTCAATCATCAAGAACAATAAATATAGCCTATTTTTTTCGTTCTTTATGTGTGACTCTATAAGTTAACTTAATGTTAGTAGTAAGCCTAAAAACTCCTTTTGACCCTACAAGACATAAATAGTCTCTAGCAAGATGTTATGTCTACCCAAATTAAGCAAAGGTCGGTGATCTGACTTTACCTTATCTATAACTTATGTCATAATTCTTTTGTCATATGATATCTAGATTGAACACAAGGCATAGATAGTGTCACTCTTATATTGTTTAACCTTATCATTTCTCGATCTCCAAGTAAACTAATATGACAAATGACATTGATCATACTATCAATTCATTTGAGCATAGCCATGCATTTCTCGGTCTTGCTTATCAAGGGGCCCAAAGATATTTATCTCCTAATGAGACTAACAAATCCTATCTTAATCATTCATCTCCCTCTACATGATTCATACTACGCCTAATCACAACCTTTCTAATGTTCCTCATGTTGGAATCCATGGTAATTTCAGGTCTAAGGATGCAGTGACATCATTATAATTGGAATCACTTATGACATTAATCCATGTAGTGATTTCATAGCAGGTCGGTTTGGTACGTGGTTCTCTAACATGTACCTATGCGTTTGATTTGCATCTCTTCACAAATAAACATCCCGTGATTATCGATCAAACCTCATACTAGATTTAATTCATCATTGTTCTCACAATAATGAGCATCTAGAGACATTCGTAATAACTATATAATTATTTAAAGATATTATTATAAAGTAAACATGTAAACAATATAATAATAAATGCCTCTTAATTCATAAAATATAATAATGACAATATCCAATAATTGGCAAAGGGTACAATCACTAATAGAACATGTTTTTTTTATTATAATTAGTATGAAGACCGTAAGGAAATGAGGACTATTACCTTAGAGTTCTTAGGTTATACCGTAATATGGTGGAAGAACTTCTAAATTATGAGGAGATGAGAATGATATAGAGAAATAAACACTTAGCTCGAGATGAAGAGGATACTTAGAAATCAATTTGTGCCGTATACTTACTTGCAAGATACTTTTGTTCAGCTTCAAGAGCAAAGATAAGGAAGCTGAACTGTTGATTAGTATGATTAAGAGTTCCAAATGCTCATGATTTGAAGTGAAGTAGATGAACCATCAGCTTGAACAGTATCCAAATTTCTCATTGGATTAAGAGGCGACATCCAAGATGTCATGGAGCTTCAATAGTTTATTACGTTGAATAGGGCTATAAGAATAGCCCAATGAGTGGAAAGACAGAAGAGGAATAAGCCAAGCCGACCTCTAATGAGCTAACCCACTTAAGGAAGTTACCAAGCTTAGCAAAGTGCCAAGTTGATTAGAAGAATAGATGTTAGAGCTGAATAGAAGAGCTGACCAACTGATGGTGAAGTATCGCCGAGAACTTATGAGAAAGGACAAGGATTTGAGAGGAAGATGAGCCAGATCAAGTGTTCTAAGTATCAAGGGTTTAGACACATGGCCGCTTAATGTTTGAATAAAAGAACCATGATTATCAAAGGAGACATTCCAAAACCCGACATGGATAGTACTGATGAGGAACTCGAGGAAGAGGTTGTTCCTGAGAAGGATACAACCTAAGAGGATAAGCTTGTTGAAAGGGATGTGTTTGCTGAGGATTTAGATAGATTAACTTTGGTTATCCAATGTACAATGAGTATAAAACCATATACTGAGGAGGAATAGAGAGAGAACTTGTTTCACATCACTTGCAAAGTGAATGAGCAAGTTTGTGTGCTCATAATGGATAGTGGGAGTTGCATAAATGTTGCATTTGCCAACTTGGTTAAGAAGCTCAAGTTACCAACTATCTCATACTCGAAGCCATATAAGTAACATTGGCCAAATGAGAAGGGAGCACTACATATCACTCAGTAAGTTTTACTTCTGATCTTTATTGAAAATTATTTTGATGAAATTCTTTGTGATGTGCTGCCCATGTGTACGTCTCATGTGTCGCTAAGTAGACCTTGGCTTTTTTATCGAAGGGTTATTCATGATGGTTTTAGGAACACACATGTGTTTGAGAAAGATGATAGGAAAATTATCCTGAACCTTGTGACCCCGATTCAAGTAAGTAAATTATAAGCCAAATTAGCTTAAGGATCGAAGAAGGCTTTGGTACTGAGTAAAGCCAAGCTTTAAGCAATCACCAAGTCTGACTTGTCGACCTTCTTATTAGTAAGGAGACTACTGGAATTGAAGGAATAAGTGAAGTTGCTAAAGGAGGTCGAGAAGTTGCTTGATGTAAGGAGACTATTGGAATTGAATATTCCAACTGGTTTCCTGATGAATATTTCAACCTGTTTCCTGAGCAGTTGCTTAAGGGATTACCCCCATTTCGAGGTATTGAGCACTACATTGACCTGATACCTAACACAACACTATTGAATAAGCTTACTTATAGAATGAATCTTGAGTAAGCCACAAAGCTCTAGAGACAAGTCAACAAGCTATTAGAGAAAGGATATGTAAGAGAAAGTCTTAACCTACGTGTTATGCCTGCATTGCATGGCACTTGACATATGTATGTAGATAATAGAGCTATCGACAAGATTATGATCAAGTGCATATACCCCATTCCAAGGCTAAGCGATATGTTAGACAAACTGAGTTGTGCCAAGGTGTTCGACAAGATTGACCTAAAATCAAGATACCACTAGACTCGATTGAGGTAAGGGGATGAATGAAAAACTACTTTTAAGACCTTGACATGGCCTGTACGAGTGGATGGTCATACCTTTTGGACCAAGCACTTTTATGAGATTGATGAATCATGTTTTGAGAGACCTGATCGAGAAGTTCATCGTTGTTTACTTTGATGGGATCCTCATATAAGGTGTTGACCTAACAAGTCATATTGATAATCTCTAAGCTATTTTCGATGTCCTCTAAGCAGAGAAGTTGTTCGGAAACATGAAGAAATGCTGTTTCCATCGAGAAGAGGTGATCTTTCTAGGTTACGTGGTTAATGAAGGAGGATTAGGAGTTGACAAAGAGAAGGTTCGAGCCATTATTGAGTGGCTGACCCCAACTTCATGTGCCAAGGTGAGGAGTTTCCATGTATTAGCATCATTCTACCAATGCTTTATCCAATGATTCAATACTATAGTAGCACCTCTGACTAAACTAATAAAGAAGAGTATAAAATTCAAGTAAGGAGAGAAAGAAGAGAGGAGTTTTACTGAGGTAAAAGCAAGGTTGACCACTACCCCAATCTTGACTCTATTAGACTTTGATAAAATGTTTAAGCTTGAATACGATGTATTAGGTGTCAACATTGGAGCTATGCTAATGTAAGAAGGTTGACCTATCACTTATCATAGTGAAGAGCTTAAAGGAGCACAACTAAACTATTCAGTATACGACAAAGAACTCTTGGCATTAATCAGAGCTCTTAGTAAGTGACAGCATTATCTTCTACTAAAGGAATTTATCATATACATGGATCATGAGTCTAAGGTACCTGCAAAGCCAATCAAAGCTTTCTAAATGCCAAGATCGATGGGTCTAATCTCTAGAAGGGTTTAATTTGGTCATCAAATACAAGTAAGGCAAGAATAATGTAATTGCCAAATACAAGATAATTGCCATTATCTTACCGAGTTGTAAACTAGATTACGAGGGTTTGCAAACATCAAAGAACAATATTAACATGATTCTCATTTTGGTCTTATATATAGATGCAGTGGAGAAGGGAGAACAGTGGATTATTACCATGTAGAGAATGGTTATCTGATCTAATATGGCAAATTATGTATACCGATTTGTTCATTAAGGGAACTACTAGTGAAAGAAGCACATAACAGAGGATTCTTAAGCTACTTTAGAGAAAGAAGGACATACAAACTACTAATTGACAGGTTCTTCTAGCCTAAAATGAAATAAGATGTGCATTGTGTGATTGATGGATGTGCCACCTACAAGAAGGCCAAGAGTTGAGTTGAACAAGGGAAGACAATGCCTCTACCTATTCTGACCAAATCATGGGCTGACCTAAATATAGATTTTGCCCTCGAATTGTCCTAAACTACCTAAGGCAAAGACTCTATGATGGTTATCATGGATAGGTTCAATAAGATGGCATACTTTATTCCTTGTACCAAGGCTAACAACGCTTTGGTTATTACTTCTTTGTTTTTGTAGGAAACAGTTCACTTGTATAAAGTATCGAATAGTGTGGTGTCATATAAAGACCCAAAGTTCTTAAGCCATTTATAAAAAACTCTTTGGCGTCAAATGGGAACCAAATTATTATTCAGTATTTCTTATCACCCCCTAAATCAACGGCTAGATAGAGGTTTTAATTGTACCTTGGGAATATTGCTCTGAACTGCAATGGGAAAGAACTTAGCTAACTAAAGTAAGCCTTGCAATTAGAAGTTTGAATTTGATATATAATATATATAAGATTTAGGGCGATCGGATAAAGAGTCCGATTGAGCCTAAATTATATGACAAAGCTAAGAGTATTAGTAAAAGTAACTCCAAAAGTTTGAATTTAGGAAAATAATTAAATATTATCATATTAAATAATAAGCATATTACCCGTTATTTATTGAAAATACGTAAAAATGAGTTCTAATAACTAACGAATAGTTAGAAATAAATTATATGCATATTAAAAATCATAGAATAACATCAATAATATTTAGGAGTATTTAATTGTACTCTATATGTATTTATGTATAGGTAAAAAAACTTGAAATTACTTAAAATGACCAAAATATATTAAATTAATACTAAATAATTAAAGAAAATTACAAAAAAAAATTAAGAAAGAGTGAGGATTTATCCAGAATCAAGTCGGAGCATGCTGGGAATAGAAAGAAAAAAATTAACCAATCACATTAGGGTAAATAGAAAGCAAATTGGAAGAGGATAAGGGTCAAATGTCAACCAAAATCCAAAAGTAAACACTAAACACCCCTATAAAATTAGAAAACACCCATCATAATTCATTTTGGTCAAATATACATCCAAGAAAAATAGAGAGAACTAAAAAGGAGAGGATTAAGGTTTTTTACAAAAATTAAAAAAAAATCTGTACAATTAAGGCTTACAGAGCAAACTTACAGCCAATAGCCACTTGGAACTAAACCATCACCACCACCACACCCTATCCCCACTGCCTAGCCTTGTTGACACCCGTAAGACCACCACTAGTGGCTGGAAGTCCATTGGACATGTAAGTTCGATTTCAACTTGAATCTTTTTTCATTTATTTAAATTATCTAATTTATTTCGAAAATTATGAAATTTAGTATTTTAGGGTTTTTATATATGTAGATTTAGGAAAAAAAATTAGTTTGATAAATTTATATTTGAAAATATACTATGTTTAAGAAATCTCACAAACTTGAGTTTTGTTCAATTTAGAAATAAATAACTTTAGGAGTGTAGTTTTAAGCTGAAAATTTTTGTGTAGACTATTTAGAGGATGTAGAACAGTGTTGTGAAGAGGTTTTTTATAATTTAATTTTTCAAATTTTTAAATGATTTTTAGGCTTAAAATGATATATAAAATATGTGATTTTGGGCTAATTAGGTAATTAAATGGATAATTACTGATTTAGTGTATAATTAGGTGTTTAATGATGTTAATATCTGATTTAGTACGATACTTGTGGTATTTAGGGTATTAAATGTAATTATTATGTATATTATGTAATAAATATATGTAAATTAATAATATGTGAAATTGAAAATATAATAAATAGAAAATATTATGTTAAAAAATTGATAATATAGTAATAATAATAAAACACAACAGATCTAATATGAACCTAAATTTTAGTGAATTATACGAAAAATGTAAATTTTTATCACATCGAAAGTTAATTCGATAACTAAATTAGGATTAGGGTATATCGTATAGATCAAAATATTAGTTAAGGACCAAATGTGATATTTGAGGATACCTGAATATAATATAATTAATTTCACATTATGGTTCAGAATGCATTCTTAGGATTTATGTAGAATATCCATTGTTAAAATTGAATTAGAACTTAAATCATGACATAAAGTTTATCTATCATTGTTCTTAAATTGAGTTAGAACTTAAATCAATAATGAGTTTTATATATATATGGAAAATTGAGTCAAATCATGACATAAAGTTTATCTATCATAAGGACATAAATACTAAAAGAGTATTCATATTATAGGACATGTGAAGACAAGTTAACTTACGATAAGTTGAATAAGCAAACTAAAGATTTCAAGTAAGTTGGGTTCGATACTTTAATATATTTTGGAGTATTATTTTAAAGTACTCAAAGGCTTAGGATTGTATGTAATTGTGCTTGTACTTGTAGGTTGTTATATATGCATGTGCTTGTGTGTATTTGACTTCGTAATGAAAATTTGTGTTGTGTTTTGGTGATTGTTGTGAATTAAGTGGTGTGAGATTGTTTGACCACCCTAAACCGAATTTAATCATAACTAACCTAAATACCTTAATTAGACATGAATTGCAACCCTTTAGGGGATTGTTAGGATTCTCTAACCAAACACTGATACCTTTGAAAAAGCTAGTGCTACATATCATAATGGTCTTTTCTTCATCCTTAGTCGAACTAAGTAATAAAAGATAAGGTCGTAGTAAAAATGAGGGCGGTTCGAAGGATAGTCATGGGGGGAGTGGTGTCTCCATTGTACAAACCTAAGTTTGGTTATGAGCTGTTGTATAAACATGAAAACTCTTCAACCTGGATTAGAGCGGGTGAAATTACTTTAATTTCACAACGCATTAGACCACATTGTATGATGGCATTTGTGTGTTGCATTACATATAATTAATTGTTTGAAAACCTTATTTAAGTTTTTTATGCACTCTTAAGTCTTTATTATAACTTATTGAGCCATTGGTTGCTCATACCCTTATAGATCTTCTTATAGGTACTAATTAATATGTCGTGCTATACTATACTAAGGTTAGTATCTTTTTGAAGTGCTAAGCTATGGAGGAATGAGAATCAAGCTAGTTAATATAATCGAGTCTTCTAGAGTTTTGTTATTAACTCTTAAGTTTTTGGACCGATTATGTAATATGTGATATGCTACTTATTAAACTACCCTAGCATATAGAATTTCTCGGGAATGTAAGATAGTATGAGTATCTTAATGTAAATATGACATAAAGTTTTTAGCTATATGTATAAATTCTATCTGTAATTACAAATAATTGTTTTCTTCAAAGCGAGAAGTCGTAAACGTCTTGTATAAATTGTATCTATGATAAGGACTATGAGGTCAGTTACCATCATTGGTTAGTTTATATAGTAGGACTATTGTGACTTTGTCATTTTAAGGCGTAACAACTAGGATGTCTGCCTACTTGTGGTAGAATTTGCTTACAATAAAAGAACATATGCCACCATTGGATATGCCCCATTTGAGGTCCTCTATGGTTTCAATCCTAAACTATCCCTTGATTACACCTTAACGCCATCCACTAATCAGGAAAGTTTAGAAGCAAGAACTAAAGCTCATTCTATACCGCAAATCTACTAAAAAGTCACCTAGTACATTGACCAAGCTGCTAGAAAACTAAAAGCGAAAGGCAAAGGAAGGAAAACCAAGCAGTTTCAACCTAGTGACTAAGTGTGGCTAAACTTTAGTGAGGAAAAGATTCCTAACAAGAGGAAGAATAAGATGTCTGCCCAAGTTAAAGGACCATTCAAGATCACTAGAAGATAAATGACAATGCAAACTACTAGAACTACCAAAAAACTTTGGAATATTTTATGTGTTTAATGCTGCTGACCTCAACCCTTATCGACTTGAGGAAAACTTGGATGAGGACCAGTCGGATTTGATCCTAAATCCCAATCTACCTAGCAACAACGAAAGGACTTAGGCCACTAAACCCCTGACTTGAGCCTAAGCTTAAGGATTAGAGAGCATGGTAAGGTGAGTTCTTTCTTTATGCCCTATAACTAAAGAGTTCAAGATACTGTAGTCTGTTGACCTAATGCTCTACTCAAGTCGAACCCTCTTGTGCCCATTGATAGTCTCCAACTACTAACTAAAGGTACACTTAGACAACAGTTTGGACCATTTGACCACTTACCTAGCCGACTTGAATCTAAGCTATACTAAATACATCTAAGCTGAAATCACCTTGGAAAGGTTAACTACTTAGCTTAACAATGCCGAACTTTCAACTTAGATAGGCATCAATACTTGGCAACAGCTAACTTAACCATACAGTTTGTCTATTTTGCTAAGAGTACGACCACTAATCTTCTACTACGTGTTTGAGCACCCCAAACGACAAAATCTTCCATATAGAATGCCTGCTTTTGTTGATTTTTCATTTATACCCTTCAAGCACTCCTTATATCATACTAATTTTAGACATTACCCATTTTAGTCTTTCCATTTGTAGTAGTTGCCCTAATATTTGGAGTCATTTACCCATTGTAAATGTAGCCATAACACAATCATCAAATATCATCAATATGGAATATGCTTCATTCTTGTGTACATTCTCTTTGCTTACTTGATTTACTCTTATCCTAACCCTCAAGCAAGGTTAGGTGGCGAGTATCCTTACAAAGTTAGCTCATGCATCATATCAAGTTCGCTTTGTGAGTCCTCAGCATCATAATGTGCTTACTTGTTTGTTTCTAGTATTCATGTACTTTTCATTCTTGTTTTTAAGCTTTCTACAATCTTGAACCCATCTCTTACTACAGGCCTTGTCTGTCCTTAGCGTGGATCATATCAAGTAGTGCTTCTAAGCTACAGCCCTAGCATCCTACCTCATAGTAAGCCGGTAGTATCTGAGCTGTAGAGCCTAGATATAAAGGGCTTGTGACTGGATTGGTTGCTACATACTCCAGCATGCAGTTCTTCCGTGACATGTAACCCCTCATCTCTTTAGAGGCATCTGAGAAGGGGAAAACTAACTGCCTTGCGATATACGATGTAGTTGTTCAATGTGTAGTTGGTAGCATGGTATCTCAACTTCTTTGCCTCTCACCTATCATTTGGGAGTGTGCCTTGCTCCAAGTAACTCTAGATTGGGTTTATCTAGCTCATCTTTGATAGTGTTGTTGTGAGCTCTAAAATTTTAGTCGAGCTTAGAGTTATGCTCTTCTTTAGCAAGTATTCAATGAAAATTTTTTTGTCCTTCACCTCGGGCTTTTGTATCCCAATTAAGGTATGTTTGGAGAACCAATTTGCTATAAGGTTCTCGATTCAAGAGATCTCCGTGATGTTCTACGAGGGGAACTCAACTAGGAAACTCCTCACGTTCTCTAAATATCTTGCCATGGTGTCATCCTTAGCCTCGTATTCACCTCGAGCTTGCTAGACGACAAACATCGAGTTTGAGAAAACTTGTAAATGCTTAGCGCTGATCTCCTTAGCTAATTTGAGACCGGCTATCAAAGTCTTGTATTTGGATTCGTTATTAGTAGTGTCAAATCTGAAATTAAGGGCATAGTAAATAGTGATCTTATGCATTTCGATGAGTACCAGGCCTACACCTCCACCCCTTAAGGTGGATGATCCATCAACATGGAGAGTCTACACTAGTTTATGATCCCTTAACGGTGCTTCCTCGTCTCTTGTGTATTCTACCATGAAGTCGGCTAACACTTGTGTCTTATAAGCCGTACATGGTTAGAATTGGATGTCATACATACTCAGATCCACCGCATATTCTGTAGCAATGTACATAGAGGTTAATCTATTAGCACAATAATCTAGCATACCTAGAAATAAGGTTTAAGCTGATGTGTCGAGATGACAATGGCTAAGGAAAATTTTTCTACTCTAATGTACATGACCTCAAACCCCTAAGAATATGGTTGACAAAATAGATGGGCCTATGCTCTCTCGCTTCCACCCTAACTAACATAGAGGATAATGTCCAATCACTAATGGCTAGGTACAAATATAAGTCCTCTCCTAGAATAGGCTTGGAGAGAAAAGGAGGGTGTATGAGAAAGTTTTGTAACTCCCTAAAGTCTACAATACATTGAGGAGTCCATTAAAAAACCCTTCTAATTCTTAAGAATTTTAAAGAACTCAGCACATCTGTCTGCACTTCTAGAACGGCTACCATGCTAGTGAGCTTTTTTATGTCTTTAACCAAAGAAGGAGGCTTCATATCCCTGATGGCTTGTATCTTTTCAAAGCAAGCCTCCAACCCCAAATATGCACTTTTAGGGGTTCAGCTTTGTAAAGGGCTAAAATCATATACGGGCCTTAAGCCCATTAATTAATTGAGTTTGACTCCTTAGACTAAGGTGAAAGGGCCTATAGAGTTAAGCCCATATATGCATTTGAGACGATTAAGAGAGATTTAACATAATAGGCTTAAAGTAGGGCCCTTAGATCGGTCCTTTCAATCTAACCTTTCTCAACTTGGCTTACATAAGAAAATAAGGCCTTATTAAGCCTAATCTCATAAAAGAAGTTTACCTAAGGTCTATTTAGGAAAGGGATGAATTCTAACAATCAATCATCATCACGATCCAACGGATGAGATTAATGGCCATCCTCTATAAGTAAACCTCTCCATCCCTCATTTGGATAAGAGAGAATTGGCACAAACTTTGCTATTCAGTCGGATTCTTGCCATGAAAGATCAAATACTTGAATATTTCAAGCACATTTTCATATCCTCATCAATAGTGGAGTTTGATGCATTTATGCTCCTCACCTGTCACCACAAGTGTTAGAGCCTTGTTGAGATAGTCTACCCTCCTCCTTACACTTCTTTCTTAATCATCCTATACAAGTTACTCAAGTCATTTCCCTAATAGTGCATTTATCACACAACACATACGTAACCCTTACATTTGAACCTCTACACTTACATTTTTGTGACTCCACTAGGGGGAAAGACTTGATATTGATGTCATGGTACCTTCATGAAAAAACCTATTTGCCAACTACCATGGAAACTATTATGCTCCGAAGTTATAGAGTCGCAACAATCCCGCCGTGTAAACTATTCTACGATAGTAATTGACCTTACAGTTCCTATCATAAATATAATTTACATAAGGCACCCACAATTCCTTGTTTTGAAGTAAATAGTCATTTATAATTAAATATAAAATTTATATATACAACTAAAAAATTTTAAGTCATATTTACATTAAGATACTCATACTGTCCTACATTCTTAAGAAATTCTACGTGCTAAGATAGTCTCATAAGTAACATATTACATATAAAATAATCAAACCAAAAACTTAAGAGTTAATAACAAAACTCTAGAAGACTCGATTACATTAACCAGCTTGATTCTCACTCCCCCATAGCTTAGCGCTTCAAAAAGATACTAACCTTAGGATAGTTATAGGATGACAAATTAGTCAATGTCTACATGAAAATCTACAAAGGTATGAGCAACCAACAGTTAAGATAAAAACTTAAGAATGCATAACAAACACAAATAGAGTTTTCAAAAAATCAATTATATGTAATGTAACAAGCAAATGTCATTACACAATGTGGTCTAGTTTGTTGTGAAATTAGAGTAATTTTACCCGCTTTAATTCGAGTCATGTTTATGTAACAGCTCACAACCAAACCTAAGTTTGTACAATAGAGACATTGCTCTCCCCATGACTATCCTTTGAACCAATGCCCTCATCTTAACCATAACCTCTTCTCTTGTCACTTAATTTAGCTAAAGATAAAGAAAAGACCATTATGCTATCCAACACTATTTTTTTTTAAAAGTGTCGATGTTTGGTTAGAGAATACTAATGGTCTCCTAAAGGGTTGTAATGCATGTCTAATTAGGGTATTTAGGTTTATCATAATTAAGTTTAGTTTAGGGTGATCAAACAATCTTACACCACTCAATTCACAACAATCACCAAAACACAACACAGATTTTTGGCACGAAGTCAAATACACATAAGCACATGCATATATAATTACCTACAAGCACAATCACATACAATCCTAAGCTTCTAATTACTTTAAAATAATACTCCAAAATACAATAAAGCAGTGAACTTAACTTCCTTGAAGTCCTCAGTTAGCTCACTTGACTTGTCATAGGTCACTTGTTTCCGCATGTCCTATAATATAAATACCCTTTTAGCATTTATATCCTTATGATATATATAAACTTTAGGTTATGATTTGACTCGATTTTTCCATATATATTATTTGTTACCAATCCATTCTAGGTTAGTTTTGGAATTGATTTCCGAATCCGATTCCGATTTAAGTTCTAATTCAGTTTTGACTACGGGTGTTATATATAAATTTGAAGATCTCATTTCAAATTATAATGTGAAATTAATCAAATTATGCTTGGGTATCTTAAATATCATTTTTAGCCTCTAATCAGTATTCGAGTCTACACGGTATACCTTAGTCCTCATTTAACTTCTAAATTTACTTTTGATGTAAGAAAAATTTATATTTTTCATATAATTACTAAGAGTTAAATTTCATATCTAATTTGTTACATAATTCTATTATTATTATATTATTAATTTTATCCTAATATTTTATATTTATTATAAATCCAATTTCACATATTATTAATTTTCATATATTCACTACATATTACACCTAATGATTACATCTAACTATCCAAATGCTACAATTACCATACCACATCAAAAATTAACATCCTAAAATACCTAATTATACATTAAATCAGTAATTATCTATTTAATTGCCTAATTAGTCCATAATCACCTATTTTATACATTATTTTAAAGCTTGAAAATCATCTAAAAATTTTGAAAATCCAATTATGAAAAATCTCTTCATAGCACTACTCTATATTCACTAAATAATCTATACAAAAATTTTGAGCTTAAAAATACACTCTTAAGGTCATTTATTTCTAAATCAAACAAATCTCAAGTTTATGAGATTTCTTAAGCACAGTATATTTCCAAGCATAGATTCATCAAAATAAAATTTTTCCTTAAATCTATGTACATAAAAAAAAAAACATTAAACTACTAAATTTCATAATTTTTTAAATAAATTAAATAAGATTCAGGTTGAAATCAGATTCACTTATCCGATGGACTTTCGGCTACTAATGGTGGTCCTAAGGGTGTCAAGTGGTTTGAGCGGTGGTGGTAGGGTGTGGTGGTGGCAGGGTGTAATGATGGCAATGATTCAATTCTAGGTGGCCATAGGTCATGGGTTTGTTCTACAAGCCCAAATTGCACATATTTTTTCTATTTTTTTCTAAATACAATATGCCCTCACTTTCTGATTTCTCTCAAATTTTTTTTTTTATTCCTAACTGACTAAATAAACTCCAGTTGAAGGTTTGGGTATTTATAGAGCTGCCTTGCTTTTTTTGTTTCAATTTTTAGTTGACAAATGGCCTTATCCTCTTCTAATTTTGCTTTTTATTTGCCCTATTTTAATTGGTTAATTTTTTCTTTCTAACCTCAACATGCCACGGCTTAAATCTAGACAATTCTTTACTTTTTTTTATTTTTCCTTGATTTTTTTCTTTTTGTAATCTTCTTTAATTATATGGTATTATTTTAGTATATTTCGGGTATTTTAAGTAATTTTGTATATTTTTACCTACACGTAAATACATATAAAGTACAAGTAAATACTTTTAAATATTATTTATATTATTTTATGATTTTTAGTATACATATAATTTATCTATAGTGACTCATTAGTTATCAGAACTCGTTTTTACGCATTTCCGATAAATAACGAGTAATATGCTTATAATTTGATATTATAATATTCTATTATTTTATTACTTATTTTCTTAAATTTAAACTTATAGGATCACTTTTACTAATACTTTTAGCTTCGTCATAATAATTTAGGCTCAATTAAACACTTTAATTGATCGCCCTAAATTTTATATATCGAATCCGAACTTCTAGTTGCAGAGTTTACAAAAACTCTTAGGCATCACATGCTATAACTTTAACACAATACAAGAATGATTTTTTTTTTAAGCCATATGGATTCTTCAAATGGTACAAGTGATTATATGGACCTTGAACCAAGATGACATTCACATTGAAATGGGCAATAACGAGGTCAAATCCGTAGAGGATAAGGACATTACAAATACCAACATCATTAAACTCTCATGAAGAACTCCCAGTTTAGAAGATTCTTTAATCTTCTCAATTTTGATAAGGATGTGAAACTCATAGCTTATGACCTCACATGCGGCTACGCACTTTACATAGAGGATAGATTGGTCACATGTGAATGTAAACCTATTTATAGAGGAATAAAGGCATATCTAGATGCAAGCCTCAAGATTAGCTCCATTTACAACTACACTCAATATTACATGATCAACACGCTAATGTTTGATCATCTGCTTATTTGAAGAAAATGATTACACGGCCAAAATGTCATACCCTTGACATGGCATTAACGCATGAGTCATTAGAATGGAACACAATTCCTAAATAGAGAGACCAGTTTCTTTAGAGTTATAGTTTTGTGATATAATCGATAGCCACCCGAGTCAATTAGACCACTTGATTGATTGAAAAGAAAAGAAATTACAAATACAAGATATAGTCTACACATTGTTATTGGCTAGTAGGAGCTTTGGCTCCCAAGCACGCAATGATGAACTTAGCTTATATCATGCTATCTAGTCACTGTAAATATTTCATGCCATCAAGTAGTAGAAGTAATTCCATTGATGAGTGCTTTAACATATTGGCATTCAAACTTAAGTAATACCTTAGTAAGTCATGCTAAGTAGTCAAGTAGTGGAAAATACCCTTAACTAATGAGAAAGAATTATTGATCTGTGGTAATCAATGCCACTATCGTTGCTTATGTGTGATTAAACACTTCTCGAAAGGCATCTTTTAGATGTTATCATTAGCAAGTATAAGTTTTGCCTCAATACATGAGATGATACAAGAGGCCCCTTATATCATTAAGTTTAAGTAGCTTAGCAATTATGTCTATTTAAAAAGAGGCTCCTTAGATCAAAGAGTCTAAGCAATCTCAAAGTTATATTAATTTGTAAATTTCAAGTTCATGCTATCTAATACTAGAGTGACTAAGTTGAGCCTTTGCTCCTCACTACACGATATCAAAAAATGAGATAACAAGGTAGTTTTATTACTTTTCATTAGACAACATCGTAGCTTGGTTGATACTTTACTCCTAAGTGTATGAAGTCTTTAAGAATAAGGCACACTTAGGCTCAAGTGGATGCCTTCTTTAGCAATTATTATCCTTTGTCACATTACCATTAATAAATGTTTTTTGCAATCTATCAAGACTATACAAGTTGCTAAAGGGATTAAAGCAATTCCACTATATTATCTTCCAACACGCTACTCTTAATAAAGAGCTATCGCTCTTAAGTGTATGCCGACAAGATATCTTCATAAAAGCAAATGAAAGCACCAAGGATATAAAAGAACATTAAGATGATATTGCTACCATGAAGTTAAATTAATGTGATCAATCGAAACTATCACCACTTGTAAAGATCAAGGTCCTACGGTACAATACTATATTTCTAATGATAACATAAAGGAATAAGGAACACTAAGAGTTATTGATCTGCCCCACCGCTATGTGTTAATGATCAAGGAATGAAAGTTATAGATGGATATGATATCTGAGCAAGCTATCCTTGAATTATTATTGCTACTTATGCCACCTACTTCATGTAACGCTCTTTATGTGCAATGCTCAGTCGGCGTATGCATGTAATACTGTCTATGTGAGCAACACTTGATACATGTGTGTGCACGAGACTTAATGTGCATGTGCTCGATGCGCATATGCTCACTGTGATGCTTAGTGTGTACTTTCATGCTTGGAAAGTGTTGGAGAATATGGTCCTTACATATTGAACACCTTAACATGGTCTTCATCAAATGTTGTTGGTTTTAAAAAGTGATAGCACTAACCAAGTTTGTTTCTATCACTTGGGGGAGGAGAAGGAGATGAAACTTGCTTAGATTGTAATGGCTTGATCACTAGGTGTGTGCTTCTCACAAAATACAAACGAAGAATATACACATGATGGCTAAAGCACCAAGGGTTAACAAGATGACTATATTTATATTTTGGAAAACATGCTACAGTCCACTAAGTTATGTGAAATTAAATTGCTTCAAAGGAATTAATCATCCTAGTGGATGTCTTCAGATCGAAACTACGAATTTCGTTTCGTTTTGCTTGATTCAAGCATTCTTCGGCATAATATTTTTTGTTGACGGATTTATGGACCGAATAGAAGTACACAAGAGAAAGGTCAGTACTAAAATTTCACCAAATTACTAGGTAACATCCACAAATGAGAAAGCCTTGCATTATGGGGAATTCCAAGGTCCGCATTTTTTGTCATGATTAAAATTTCAACTACATAACGATCGCGTGAATGGTCTCTCTTGCATTTAAAGGAAAATTAAAAAATGCAAAGTGGTTAATTCAAATGAGGAGCTTTCGATTGTGTGGAACATATATTGCATGGCATGTAACTCCCCGTAAGCCAATATGTGTGCTAGACAATGCAATGGGCTTTTGATTTGGCTAGAGAACGGCACACACGAGGCCTGGATCAACGATGGGCTTTAGACATTGAATTATAATGGCATTGCATGGTGATGATGTGCTTTACTTTGATCATGACTTTCAAACCATATTATTATATTATTATTGGATGTGAACTTTGTTGCTGTTTTGCACATGGAGAATATTAGGACAAGAAATTGGAACTCACGTATATTGTATGGTCTTTAATTGCAAATGGACAATTACATCACGAATTGGTCATGGACTTCATGTATCGGACCGTCGAAGCTTGAACGCGTTGCAATTGCATGGTCTTGGATAGTACGGTCATCACTTCATCTCATTTTGTGGAAGTCATTTATGCGGCCTTCGATGACATCATATTCCATCAGTACAAGGAGAATAAAAAAAGGGAAGTAACATCTGTTACAGGTTCATAGTATAGAAAATATGCTTTTCAAATTCCCAGATATGTTTAAAGATATATACTTTTGACTCTTTAAACAACGCCATTACTTTAGAGAAAAGATGACTCAAATAGTATATGTGATTGGATTTCTTTTATGGATTTTTATTGCGACTCCATCTATCAATTGGATCTCTTACTAACTTCTTGTCTAATTTTTCAAGGGCTTGTTATTATTTTCTTCATTACTCCGTCTGGAACACAGGGTTCATAAATAAAGCCTACTCAATATTATCTTGAGAGTCCTCATGGTACAAAAGGATACTACATGCCAGACAAGTGTTTCTCTTCAATTCCACACCTCAACTCCCATTGCCATACGTCAATTCCACCCTTTACTCTTTGTATGTTGACAATTTCTATTGTTATATGAAAGGTGAACCGATTTTGTTATTATTTATTTTCTCTCCCGAGAGTACGGTAATCATCAAACACAGCTCTTCCTCTAGCTCGTGATAGCCACCCCCACAAACATAGAGTTTTCTTTCTTCCTCTTTTATTATGATTGAAAAAAAAAAAAAAAATCCTATCACAACACTTGATGCTCCTATCCTCGTAAAATCCGAAACGCCGGCTACTCTCCTTTTTAACTTTGTAAATATTAAAACCCCCCCCTCATTCAATGCGCCTACTCTCTGAACACCTCTGCAAGCCGGCCTCAATTTACAATTATAATCCAAAATGTAAACTAATTTGTTAGATTCATGTATCGATGTGAATTCTATTCACTCGGCTGGGAAGCTACATGAGGATGCATGTAAGGCGCTCGATGAAGTGTCAAAAAGAAGTACTTCTAATTGGTGCGCAATGATTACTGGGTCCTTGAAAGAGAATACATTTGATGTAGATATGAGGTGTTGCATGCTGAGGTTTTGAGCTTAAGCTGAAGATTGGCATTGTTCGAATTTCTTCGAAATACTAACACGAAGAAATGAAGAATGTGGAATTCGTGTATGTGTCAAGTGACGTCATTTGGGAAGCTAAAGTGGGTGGCCCGTTGGAGGTCAGGACAAATATGGTTGTTGAGCAATGTCATAAGGGAGAAACTCAGAAACTCAGGCCTTGTAACAAAGAGTAACGTGTGTATCCTATTAAAATGTTGGGCATCTATGCCATGGTGCTAAGAAGTTTGGTTTGATATTTAATGATTGGAATGGTTTGATCTTACTGCGGAGTTAGAGGAAATTACAAATGTGTTTTGTGCAATTTTGGTACTAGTATAAATGCTGGCAAGGTATTACTAGCACGAATTATAGTGTTGGGGGGCTAGATTGGTACAGCCATAACACATTGGTGAAGGCATATGGAACAAGAGATAACATTAACTCAAGTAAGAAAATACAACTTCCAATGCCAAGGAATTGTATATGTACTGGAATTAAAAAAAAAAAAAAAAAGAAAGAAGAAGAAGAGAAAGAAGCATGATAGGGGCTGTTTAAGCAAAATGTTAGATAGGGGTATGAAATGATACCATGTCCAATTCTCTCATGAGCATGTTAAGATGGGCATTTACGCCGCTACGTCATGTATGAAAGAAGGATTGTGATGAATGAATATTTTGTGCTGTAAAACCCCTTGATTAATAGTGGCATTGATGCTATAGTACATCAGGATCCATTATGTTTGCTACTTTGGTGGTAGTTCTATATTTTACACTTACAGTTCTATGCCAGCCGAGTAATAAAATTTCCTTAACAAGCTTACCAGTCGAAAGCGAATAGGTTTATAATGAAGTTTGGATCTGCAGAAGTTTAAATTCATTTTGGTGCCTTACAATTGATCCGATGATAAATATAGTTCCATGAGGCATTCATGTGAAGAGGCATATTGATAACATTGCAGCTCTATTCCAAGAAAATTCGAGAAAGCTTTAAGGTCCAAATATTCTGAATAGTTGCAGCACCTTGTTCTCATTTTCTGTATGTACTCGGACGCAAGGGGCCTTTATTGGCCGACGAGAGGGGCAACTCATTAAGAAGCCACAGGCTTCAGCCAATTAAAGCTACAACGAACTTGGTCCCGGGCCAGACAAAACCCTCCATAAGAATTCACCATGCAAGCAACATTTTATTGTATTTGGATCTTGCTTCACGAAGGCCTATGGGAAGCGCACATCACCATACAAGCAGGATACAATATCTAACTTATGATAAACATTCAACAAGGGCAAAGAGCAATTAAGCCATGCAATGCTAATTCTTGAGCTCACTAGAAGAATGATGGACAATAGCTTGGATATTGATGAATGATGTATTCATCTTTGCATTTAGGTGGATCCAGTACAATAAAAGAGAGACAAGTGCTTGAAAACGTGGATGCATGGAGAGCCCTTAAAGAGGAATAATAGTGGACTTTGAAGTAATATAAAAGTAATATGAATAATAGTGGACTTTGGATTCTTAACGAGTTCCTACGAGCTCCTAGCCACCATAAAAGTTATATGAAGATTACGACATAAACAAGGGTTGCAAGCAAATACTTACATTCCTGAGGCTGCTCCCATCGAAGGAAATAAGCCCGACGCATGAAGGAGATATCATAAAAGAAACTCATATACAACTGAATTGAGGAATTCTTCGAAGCAACAATACATTCACTGTAACGTCAGGTAGGATTCCTCAAAGATAAAATTTTGGACTTTTCCAAGTTCCAGAAATCTTCATGATCTTTTCCATAGTATGACCGATTATAAAGAAGTGAGAATTAGCCTTAGATCCTTACTAAGCGCTACTTCAAAGTGAGTGTAAGTTGGATTTCGCGGAATACCGTTTCACGGAACCAATACAATAAAGCTACAAATCTAAAGGAGAATGAGACTAAATTCAAGAGTCTCCAAGATGGTTTGCAGTAAGTACATGAACAGACATTGAACAAAAGGTGTAGCACAAACAACAGCCATCATAGAAAGCGGTAATGATGCTATGCTTAATTAATATATCCAACAAGGCAACTCATATCAAGTCTCTCTATGTCATTAGAGTGAAAATTATAGAAGGAAGCAGCTTAAAAAAACAAGAAGATACAAGCTATCGTCCATATTATTTATGTCAAGAGACTTGTCAAATGATAGAAAATAGAAAGGGATGAAGTGAGCTTATGCAAGGCAAATGCAACAGGAGAGCCTCACTTAATCACACACATATGAGGGGATCTCATATCAAAGTCAAGAACAAATCATGACTTCATTAGCTCAGAAGCAACAAAGCCTATGAATCAAAAGCCCACACACAACTCAATCACATAGCAAATATAAGAAAAAGGTCAGAAGAAGCAATTCATCAATACATTTACACTTTCACAGCAACATGGTGGTCTAAACAAAGAACATCACACAAACACATGGATAGATATATGAGTTTCATTTAAAAAAGGGGGGAAATGGTAAAGAAGAGTACAAGGAGCAGCGGAGTAGCAAAAAGTAAAAGAATAAAAACTTACATCTTGGAAATATAGTCACTTAATCAATAGTAGCTCATTTCTTCTTCTTTGATATTTTCTTTGATGACTTCCAACATAGGCCTTCACAGCTTTTGGCTCCACTATAAGTCCTCTCTCACTAGCCTCCAAAGTGTTGGTTTCACCATAGTTATTTCCTCTTCTTCTCCTCTGAGCATGGCTTTGAATCTGGCTCTAAGACCTTCTAGCTCTAAATTTCTTCTAGCAACCTTCTGGCTCCACCTTCTTCAACCTTTTTACTCTAACCTTCTCCAAGAACAACTAAGAGAAACTTGGTATTCACAAGGAATAGCATCACTTCCTTTGGGTCTCTAAGCAGTCACTGCCAACCTTCCCAACGAATGGCACCACTTCCTTCAGGTCTCCAAGTGGTTGCTGTAGCCTTCGCAACAAAGAGAACCACTTCTTTTAGGTCTCCAAGTGGTTCTGCTTGCCTTCAATTGCTACGGCATTTACATCTGTTGTGGTCCTCATTAGTCTCCAAGCTCAACAATCTTTAACATAAAATCTCAAACCAAGGTCTACAAGTATGTTACGGGAATGAAAAGTGAAGAAAGAAAAAAAAAATTTGTATGCCAGCTGCTGCACTTACCATTGACAAAAAAAATAAAATAAAAAATAGAAGAAAGAGCCCCAAATGATATTCCTTCCTTTCCTTTCTAATATGGTGGCTACATGCTACAAGGAATAGAGGAGATGTTGAAATTGTTTGTATTATAGCAAGAAAAAAGTGAAGTAGACAAGTGTTAAATTCTCAATGGGAGCAAAGAAATAAAAGTTTTATTCCAAGACAAATTTTGTCCTTACCTGCATCAATGAGATAATGGGTTTAATATCGCTGCATGGTTAGGGTATTTTAATTTTGCTAAAGCTTTCATACGATGATAAAAGTGGTTGAAGGTTGACTTTGTACCAAGATAATGAAGACCAGATATGTTCTTCTATGTGATAAGGGTAAATTATTTTGCACTTTCAAGATGTATTTAGGCATAAATTGATTATAATTGTATTCTTTTCTTAAGTTTTTGGTACTTAATTGTATAATGTATTGATTTCAAATGAATCAAGAACAAGAAAATGAAGTTTACATAAGAATAATGAATTTTAAGACAATCACGGTCATAAAGAGAAGAAAGCCTTGAAGTAAAACCAAGATATACTCAGTCACAAGCATGATAATGAAATATCAGAATGGCTAGTATTGATCACACTCTCAATCACAAGCATAATTGAGGAAGTTCTATTAATCCCCCAATTAATCACGCTTGTGATAGTATATCAGGAGAGTGATCACTCCCTTGATCACAGGCGTAATGAGATGTGATGAAGCAACGAGAAATTTACGTCCATAGTCACGGCCGTGATTAGTGAAGACTTTTGTTTTCTAAGACCACCACATCTCGAGTTACGGGCGTGATGAGAGTAGACATGATTGTTCTTCTTTAACTTTTTCATACAAACCAGTACGTGGAACATAGCTCAACATCAAGCAATGTCTTGAAGTGGTATAACTCAAGTCCTTCAACGAGTTAAGTATAGATATACAGCAACTTTTAGATAAAAAGATATAAAATTACATAAGAACCAAAATCATCAAGAAACACAACAAATCATCAGAATCAACACCATTAAATTTCTTATCGTATTCTTAGTGTGGTTATACTGCAACGTGAGTTTATGTATTATTATTTACTAAATTCAAGAGAATTGTGAAGAATCCAGCGTCCCCGTGTATTATTGTATCAAGATTCTTCAAGTTAATCAAAAGGAGTTTCCTTCTTATCTCTTCTTCTATGTTATGTTTTATTTCCTTTTTCTTATTTCTCCGTGTTCATTCTTTTTCTATCATTTGTAAGTGATAAATTAGGGCATGAATGTACTTTGATTTATTGTTATTCCTAATAAATATGAATTCCTAGTGATTAAAACTTTATACAAGTTGAGATAGTATAGTGTACAACATAATCTTGCAATAGATCTCAATGGAGTATATTGAGAAACGATTCCACTGAGTAGATCTTAGTCACTAGACCGAACTACTCCTACTAAAAGAGATATTATTAGGAAGTTCGTTGCATGTTTAAGGAATTCAAGGATATTAGTAAACTTTTCATGCAATCTTAACTTTTCCATTATTTTAGATGAAATTCCAAGGAACGCAACCAGGATTAGAATTGAATAATTTTAAGAAGAATACTCATGAATAGATAATTCTTACAAATGAGTAATTGCTAGGATAGATAGTTTATAATTTATATTAATATGATGGAGTAAACCTACCTTGTAAATTGTTGTTTTTGTGTTACAATTTTATTTATTGTATTTTCTTAGTGTAATTGTAGAATCAGTATAGTTTAGTTATAGAAATCAATTAAATTACTTCATTCAATCATTCAGCTGCTAGTTAATAGGAAGAATAATCGATACTAGTGTTTGAACCTTTTCCCAATGGAGACAACCCTATACTTATTTGTACTGACAAACGATAGGTATACTTGCTCATTTAACCAAGTAAAGGATAAAATATAGGAATTTAAATTGTAAGATTTGTTAGCTCTATTTAGAGACGATCACTATGTTTTCCTACTTACATGTCTTGAGATGAGGTCCTTCGTCTTTTGTTTAACCTTTTGGTTACAACATGAAAAAGAAAACAAAGGTATATGATGGACATGGCGAATATGTGGTTAGAGATCAAAAAGTTGGAAGGCCTAGCAATGTACTCATGTTTGGTCGGTGAATGAATTGGGTAGTGATACCAACTTGATTTGACAAAGGCCTCTTTGATAATGAGAAATTGAAATAAGAGGATATAATGTTCCTTAAAAAAAACAATAAATTTCATATTCAAGAGTAGAACATATCTTGTTATAAAGGCAAAACATTCAATACACTAATAGAATATCCCTCATATGAGTAAGAGAACAACTTGTTAAGTAGACTATGGACCAAATGGAACTCTCCATCAAGCACTGTCATCATATTTGTTCATCACCTAGAGCAACCACTCTAATGAATTAGAAGACATGTAGCCCAGTCTATGGCTAGCAAAGCAACGAATCAAGTAATGATTTGAAATATGTAATTCACACCAAAGCTCTACTCAAATGAATAATTCATTGATAATATCCAATGTCAACAAGCTAGATATGATCAAACCACTTGGGCAAATATGTCAGCAAATAAGGGCAAAGTTAACTTAGCAAGACATGAGCTTTGCATGAGTACAATGAAGCCAATGAATGAGTTCTCACAATCTATTGAAGAAGGTACCTCTCCTTGTAAACAATACAGCCCCAATCAATCAAGGCCATGTGTGTAATCAACTGGTGCTACAAACCGATACACTATAAAAGAAGATCAAATTAATTATTTGTTAGTGTTGCACTATTTTGCTCATCACATGAATGACCACTTCAATGAATGGAAAGACATCTAGCCTAATATGCAATCCAACAAAGGAGTAAATCAAGCAATAGTGTGATTTGTACAATTCATGTTGAAACCCTACTCCAAGAAATCCTTCATGCATGAAGTCCTACATCGACTAGGGGAAATGGATAAGTTTATAAATAGAGAATTGTCACTTGAAGAAGATTCACATTATTGATAATGCAAACCCATTATTATTTTGGAGGCAATGCAACTTAATTTAGTATAGGGCAACACATGATTGAATGGTGTTGTAAGTTCGTATGCGTAAGTTCGTGTGCTAAGAGGAAGAGCTTAAATCATCCTATGGCATTGGTGCTAGGCTTCTATTTTATGAATCACCAAGAAATAAGATCTTACCTATATAAGTGCACTAGCAGCAGTGCAACTGTTCTAAAGTGCAAATGCACTAGGTAACAATTTAGTCACCTAAAGGCTTATTCGATGCCTAAACTCCTTCAACTTTGTTCGAAGAACTTCGGTTAGGGGGACAAAATGTAGAGGGAAAAAATTGGATATGGGTCTTTAGCCTATTAATTAATTGAGTTTAACCCCTTAGACTAAGGTGATAAGACCCACAGAGTCAAGCCCATATATGCATTTGGGATGATTAAAAGAGATTTGACATAGTGGGCTCGGAGTAAAGCTCGTTAGATCAATCTATTCAATCCAACCTTTCTTAACTTGGCTTGCATAAGAAAATAAGGCCTTATTGGTCTTAATCTCATAAAAGAAGTTTAACTAAGGTCCATTAAGGGAAGGGATGAATTCTAACCACCGATCATCATCACGATCTAATAGATAAGATCAATGACCATCCTTTATAAATACTCCACTCCATCCCTCATTTGGACGAGAGAGAATTGGCACAAACGTCGTTACTCTATCGAATTCTCACCGTAAAAGATCAAACACTTGAACATTTCATGAACACTTTCATATCCTTCATCGATAGTAGAGTTTAATGTTTTTGTGCTCCTCCGCCTATCATTACAAGTGTTAGAGCCTTGTTGGGAGCACCTACCCTCCTCCCTACACTTCTCTCTTGATCATTTCGTACAAGTTACTTAAGTCATGTTCCTAGTCACGTGTCACGCATTCATCATGCAGTAGGTACGTAACTTTCATACTCGAGCCCCACTCCTACAAGCTTCATATCATATTTTCTCATCTAATCGAAGGCTTCCTACAGGTCCTTAACATAATTGCCGGGCTGTTTGCTCTTGTGTTGATTATTATGTCATTAACGTACACCTCTATGTTCCACTCGAGTTGGACCTTAAACAACTTGGTCACCATACGCTAATATGTTACCCTAACATTTTTAAGGCCGAAGAGCATAACAGCATAACAGTAGGTTTCAAAGTTAGTGATGAAGGAGGTATGGACTTTGTCCTTTAGGTCTATCTTGATCTTATTGTAGCCTGATAAGGCATCTATGAAGCTAAGCAAAGTGTGTCCCAATGTAGAATCGACCAACTGGTCAATCTTGGGGAGATGGAAGTAGTCTTTTGAGCAGGCTTTGTTGAGGTCAGTGTAATTGATGCACATACATCACTTCTCAAACTTTTTCTTGACCAGTACTACATTAGCTAGCTAAGTTGAATACTTATCCTCTTTGATGAAGCTAACCTTAAGTAACTTCTTCCTCTATAGTAGTCTACCTTTTTAGCATGAAATGCCTTTTCTTCCATTTTACAAGCCATGTGCTAGTATCAATATTGAGGATATGGGTTGCCAAGTCGAAGGAGATCTTAAGCATGTTAAATGCCGACTAGGCGAGCCTATCTAACTCGTAGGAGGGCAACTATCTCCTCTTTCACTTCGAAAAGGGTCTTAATCCTGTTCTTAGTGGTCTAGTTGGAAGAGGCGATAATTTGCACCTCTTCTATTTTTTCACTCGGCTTGCCTCCCTCAATCGATTTCTCTTACCAGTCGATCTCCAGACTGAAGATACTGTATGCTCTGGTAGCCTTGACATAAAGCTCTTAAGAGAGCTTTTAGTCACATATGCAAATGCCTACCCCAATGGGGGTTGAGAATTTGGCTTTCGGGTGGAGGGACGATGTGATGACTCCGAAAGCATTCAAGCTCGATCATCCCAATATAGCAATGTAGGGGGATGGGTAGTTGATTACGACGAACTCCACTAGTTATTAGGCAACATTGTCATCATTGCCAAGCTCCATGTCAAGATAAATAATACCCTTGGCTCATATAGTTCCCCTATTGAAGCGAATGAGATTATGGTGGTATGGCTTCATCTTAACTGGCAATTTGCTCCTCATCCTCTTATATGTACGCATGAAGAGGATGTCAGTTGAGCTACTAATATCCACCATAATCTTGAGGACCTCAAAGTTTGCAATTATTGCCCCAATTACAAGGGTATCTTGATGTGGGGTGTCTACTCCCTCTAAGTCCTCACTGAAGAAGGTGATCGCAATATCAATGTTCTATCTCTTCTCCCTAATAGCAAGTACCTTGGATAAGGTGTTAGCCGAACTACTGATGCTCAGCCAACTCCTTAGGTGTAGCCCCTAATAATTATGTTAATGATGCTGTTTATGGTTTGGTTACTACAGTGGTATACGTTCTGTTCTGCTTGAGAACCTTTGGTTTACTGCCTCCAAGGTGCCCTATCTTCATCATCATCGGAACGGTTGTCGTTCCTATGCTCGACTACATATTCACTGAAGTAGTCCCACTAAATAGCATAGTCAATTGCATTTTTCAACTGGAAGCATTTTCCTGTAATGTGACCATGGTCATAGTAGGACTGGCAATACTTATCTAAGTTCTGTAGACTGGGGTTCTCCCTTGTCTTAGGGGTAATAGGCCATGATCAAGGACCGACAAGGGTGATTGTATCAAGGGTAGGTCCAAGCTTACCAAAAGCTTGAAAACAAAGTAGGGAAGGAGTGAGGAATAGGAAAGTAAATAAGCAACCCTCAAACAACTCCAAGGATGTGATGCACTAAAGATCTTCTAGGGACTTATGGCTCAACTTCATGTGACACATGAACTAGTCCAATGAAGGTACCTGCCACCTAGTCTTACTTAAAGGTTAGGATAAGAGTGAAGTAAGTAAATAAGCTATGAGCAATGTTTACAAAAAGGGAGTATATTAAATGTCAGAGAGTAAGATGATGTTGCGGCTACATATTACAAGGGTATTAATACCCAAAATGCTTAAGCATCCTACCCGAAATGGAAAAAACAAAAAGGGTAATGTACAAAGAATGATAAAGGGTATCCTATATGGAAGATTATGTCATAGGGGATCCTTGGATACATGGTAAGTAGCTAAAGGTTATGCACTTAGCAAAAAGATGGATAGTTGTTCAGCTAGTTTAGGTGTTATTGAACGATGATGCCAAGCTGAGGTGATAGTTCAATAGCAACAAGCTTATTAAGTGATTCCTCCAAAGCAAATTTAGCTCAAATGTATTGGGTACAATTCAAATTCAAGTCAATTGAGCAGTTGGTCAGATGAGTTGAGTTGTTGTTTGGATGAATCTTTGGTCGCAACTAGAGACTATCGCCAGGTACAAGAAGGTTCGGCTTGGCTAGGGCATTAGGTCAGCCGACTACAGCAGTTCTAATTCCTTAAATGTGGCACACAAGGAAAGTACTCCTCTGGCCATACTTTCTAGTCCTCGAACTTAAGCTTAGGTTAAGGGTCTAGTGGTCTAATTCTTATCATCCTCACTGGGCTAATTGGAATTTAGGATCAAATCCAACTTGTCCTCATCCAAGTTCTCCTTGGGTTGGCAAGGGCTAAGGTCAGCAACATTAAACACGTTTGACACTTCGAAGTCTTCCAGTAGCTATAGTTCGTAAGCATTATTATTTATCTTCTAGAGTATCCTAAATCGTCCTTCAACTCTAATAGACGGTTTATTCTTTCTCTTGTTAAGAAATCTTTCCTTGCTCAAGTATAACCACACTTGGTCATCAAGTTGAAACCACTTAGTCTTCCTTCCTTTGCCTTTTTCCTTAGTTTTTTGGCAACTCAATCAATGTGATAGGCAACTCATTGGTAGATCTACTAGAGGGATTGAGCTTAGGCCCTTACTTTTGGGTCTTCTTGGTCAGTAGGCGACATTGGGATGTGGTCAATAGGAAGCTCAGGGTTGAACCCATAAATGACCTCAAAGGGGGTGTACCTAATGGTAGCATGTACTGTCCTGTTGTAAGTAAATTCTACCACCGATAGGTAGGAGTCCCAGTTGGCTAAGTTCTTTCCTATTACAGATCGGAGCAGTGATCCCATGGTATGGTTGACAACCTCTGTTTAGCTATCTATTTAGAAGTGACGAGAAGTAATGAACAATAACTTGGTCTACATTCGATGCCAAAGAGTTATCTAGAAATGGCTCAAGAATTTTGGGTCTATGTTTGACACCACCCTTCTTGCCACTCTGTGCAAGTGAACTACTTCCTGCAAAAACAAAGAAGCAATAACCAAAGATTGTTAGTTTTTGTGCAAGGCACAAAATGTGCCATTTTGTCGAACTTATCCATGACCACCATTATAGAATCTTTGCCTCGAGTAGTTTAGGGTAATCAGATGACAAAATCCATACTCAGATTTGCCCATGGATTGGTCAAAGTAAGCCTTTGTTTTGCTTAAGTCTTTGCTCTCTTATAGATGGTGCATCCCTCAATCACACAATGTATGTCACACCTCATCCTGGGCTCGAAGAACCTGTCATTCAGCAGCTCATACTTCCTCCTTTCTCCAAAGTACCTAGAAAGTCCTATACTGTAGGCTGCTCTTACCAATAGTTCTCTTATCGAATAGGTCGACATGCACAATTTGCTTGATTGGAATAAGTAGCAATCCTTCATATGGTATTCATCCACCATTCTTCCTTCTTCACATCATCCATATAGGACCAAAATGAGGATTATATCGATATTGATCTTTAATGCTCGCAAATCTTGATAATCTGGTATGCAACTCAGTAAGGAGAACATGTCTTCATGACAAACCGTCGATAACTACATTATTCTTGTCTTGCTCGTATTTGTTGATGAAATTGAATCCTTCCAGAACTTCAATCCATCGAGTTTGGCACTTAAAAAGCTTAGATTGGCTCCATAAATACCTCAAAGACTTATGATCTATGTATATGATAAATTCTCTCGGCAGAAGGTAATATTAGCATATGCGAAGAGCTTAGATTAGGACCAAAAGTTCTTTGTCATACACTGAATAGTTTAATTGCACTCCTTTCAGCTTCCCACTATGATAAGCGACAGGTCGGCTTTCTTACATTAGCACTACTCCGATGCTAACACTTTACACGTCACATTTAAGTTCAAATACTTTATCGAAGTTTGGCAAAGCGAAGACTGGGGAAGAGGTTAACCTTACTTTCACCTTAGCAAAACTCTTCTATTCTTTTTCTCTCCTCTTGAACTCTACATTCTTCTTTGTTAGCTTAGTTAGAGGTGCTACTATAGTTGAATCTTTAGATGAAGTGTCGGTAGAATGATGCCAATCTACGGATACTTCTCATCTCAATACATAAAGTTGTGGTCAGCCATTCAATAATGGCTTTGACTTTCTCATCATCAACTCTCAAGCCTTTCCTACTAACCACATAACTTAGGAAGATCACTTCTTTTTAATAGAAACAACATTTCTTTAAGTTTCTGAACAATGTCTCTGCTCAAAGGACATAAAAAACAACTCAGAGATTATCAATATACATTACTAGGTTGGCATTATAGTCAAGATATCATCAAAGTAAACGACAACAAATTTTTCAATTAGATCTCTTAAAGCATGATTCATTAGTCTCATAAAAGTACTTGGGATATTTGATAATCTAAAGGGCATGGCCATTCACTCATATAGGCCATGTCGAGTCTTAAAAGTAGTCTTCCATTTGTCCTCTTATCTCATTTGAATTTAGTAGTACCCTAACTTCAGATCAATCATATTGAACACTCTCACACTACTCAGTTCATCCATCAAATCGTCCAACCTTGGAATTCGGTACTTATATTTGATCATGATCTTATTGACAGCTCTGCTATCCACACACATACACCAAGTTCCATCCTTCTTCAGTACTAGCAATGTAGGCACAGCATAAGGGTTAAACCTTTCTCTCACATATCCCTTCTCTAACAGCTCGTTGACTTGTCTTTAGAGCTTTATAACTTACTCAAGATTCATTCTATAAGCTAGTTTGTTCGGTAGGACAATGCCGGATATCAAGTCAGTGCAATGTTCTATGCCTTAGAAAGGGGGTAATCTCAAGAAATAGGTTGAAATAGGTTTAAATATTCATCTAGCAGCTCATTTACCTCAAGGGGTAGCTCAATTTGTCCCTTCAACTCTAGTAATCACCTAACCAACATTAAAGTCAACATGTTAGCCTTAATAGCTTCTTAAATCTCAACTTTACTCAAAATCAAAGTCTTCTTGGATCCTCTAGCAAGTTTAGCTTACAACTTACTAACTTGACTCAATGTCATAAGGTTTAAAGTAATCTTCCTTCCATCTTTCTCAAACAAATAGGTGTTCCTAAACCCATTGTACATAACCCTTTAGTCAAAAAGCCATGGTTAACCTAACAGCACATCAGACCAATACATGGATAGAATGTCACAAAGAATTTTGTCGGAATAGTTTCCAATTTAGATTAGCAATAACACTTGCTAATTGACATGTAGTGCTCCTTTCCTATTCAACCAATGTAGTTTGTATAGTTTCAAATGTGAAATGGTTGGCAACTTAAGTTTCCTAATTAGGTTGGTTAATGCAACATTTGTACAACTCCTACTATCTACTATGAGTGCCCAAACTTACTCATTCACTTTGCAAGTGATGCGAAACAAATTCTCTCTCTACTCCTCTTTAATTGAGGGTTCTAAGCTCATCACACGTCGAATAACCAAAGTTAGCCTATCCATATCTTGAGCAAACACATCTTCCTCAACCAGTACGGTATTAACCTCAGTCTCCCCCTCTACTTCTCTTTCCTCCTTTAGTTCCTCATCTATGCTATCTACTTCAATCTTTGTGACATCTCCCTTGATAATCATGGTTCTTCAGTTCAGATGTTGAGCAACCATGTGCTCAAACTTTGGCATTTAAAGCACTTGATTTGACTCATCTTCATCCTAACTCCTTATCATTCTCGTAGGTTCTCGGTAGCACTTCACCATCAGTTGGTCAACCCTTCTATTCAACTCTAATATTTGCTCTTCTACTCAACTCGGCACTTTACTAAGCCCGGTAATTCACTTAAGTAGGTCGACTGATTGGATTGATCAACTTAGTAGAGGTTGACTTGGTCTATTCCTTCTTTACCTCTTTACTCGCTTGGCTATTCTTATAGCCTCATCTAATATAGTGAACTATTGAAGTTCCATGATATCTTAAATGTCATTTCATAATCCAGTAAGAAACCTAGATATTGTTCAAGCTTATGGTTCATCCACTTCACATCGAATCACAAGCATTTGGAACTCCCAAGCATATTCATCAATAGTTTGGCTTCCTTGTCGTAGCTTTTAAAGTCTAGCAAAAGTATCCTGTAGATAGGTATCTGATACAAATCTATTTTTGAGGATTCTTTTCATCTCAAACCAGGTGTTAACTTCTCTGTATCTTTCTTGCCTCCTCATGGTCTAGAAGTTCTTCTACCATAATGCAACATACCTTAAGAATTTCATAGAAACAACCTTCACCTTCTTACGATCCTCACACTAATAATAATAAAAACCATGTTCAACCTTTTCCTCTCAATTCAGATAGTTTCCTACATCCTCAGAACTATTGAAGCTTGAAATATGAAGCTTCACATGGTTGGTAACTTGGGGTGCTTTAGCTTGCTCCTCTTCTTCATTATACTCCTCATCTTCTTCGTCATCCAAATCACCCAAATTTATCCTCCTTCATACTCATCCTCCTACTCCTCCACTTCGAGCTTGTCGAGTTGGGTTCTATCCTCTCGTAAGTTGAGGAGCTTGTAGAGTGTTTTGCATTGCTTCAATAGCTTGATAAGCCAATGCATGAATAACTCTAGTCAAGTTGGCTATAAGGTTAGCCACCTCATAAATTCATTTATCTATACTTTTAAGGGTGTTCTGGAGTTGTCATCTATGGTAAACAACGCTGCTACAATACTAGCATTGACACTGGGATCCATGATTCTCTTTGGTAAAACTTAGTAACAAACTCAAAATCTAAGGTACAACAAACATTATTTTCCCCAAGTTAAACAATCTCACACACAAATACTTCTTCACGTGAAAGCTTAACTATTTTACAAACATAACAACTACTCCAAGGAACAACAAACTCATCCGAAAATTACTCTATTTTCATATGCTCGAAACAGGAGAAAATAGAGTATACAACTACAGCAAACTACTACACCTTCTACTTACTCAAATACACATAGCTAATCCTTTACGCAACTTCAATACGCTTCTACAACAAACACTACTTTATAAAAGCTCAAATACAACTTACCCAAATGAACCTCCACTCTAATACCAAGATGATAGGCTATGACCAAGGACTGACAAGGGCGACCATATCAAGGGTGGGTCTAAGTTTACCAAAAGCTTAAAAACAAGGTGGGAAATGTATGAGGAATAGGAAAGTAAACAAGCAACCCTTGAACAACTCCAAGGATGCGACGCATCAAGGAAATTCTTAATGTGATGCACGAGCTAGTCTAATGAGGGTACTTACCACCTATCCTTGCTTAAAAGTTTAGATAAGAGTGAAGTAAACAAATAAGCTACAAGCAATGTCTACGAAAATGGAGTATATTCAATGTTAGAGAGTAAGATGATGTTGTGGCTACATATTATAAGGGTGTTTATACTCGAAATGCTAGGGTATCCTACCCAAAATAGAAAAGAAAAAAAGGGTAATGTTTGTCATGACCCTAAAAGGGTCCTATTAGAATTGTCTACAATTTCCATATCATGTGTGCACCCATAATACGAAAACTGCCTTACAAGTTAGAGATTGCAAAACTTTAATTGATTAATCACTAAGGTTTCTAATTTTTAATTTATTAACTTATTGTAAAATATAAATAACTATACATATCTAATATTCTACAGTCTATCAAAACTGCAGAAAATTGGTGTCCCCTACTAAATAATAAGACAGGGTAAATCAATTTTATAAATTACAAGAAATACTAAATGATACAAAAGCCTAACATATAAATACTTTCTACATAGGATATTTTTGTACCAGCTATACATTTCTCAATTAACTTTAACTTTGTCTTACATAACTTCAATTTGCACTCTACATTCAAAATTTATCCCAATCTCAACTTAAACGAATCTGCAAAATAAACTATTGGGGAATAAGCTACATGAGCTTAGTGAAATATCTCTTATACTATACTAGTAAGTAGGTTATCAAACAATTAGTTAATAGACATATAAATGTATAAACAAGCAGTATGCCAAATAATATATACAGTTGACCAGGTGTTGCATACAACTTCAAATTTAACACCCTTCGAGGTGAAGGTTGGACATTCATTGGCACCAATCACAATTAGGTTTTAGCACCTAGGTTTTTAAGCAAATATTTAAATTCCTTCTTTCACAAAATATATTTCCTTTTTTCAAAGAAAATCTAATAACTCACATATTCCCAAGTCTAGCAATGAGGTAACCCTATAGTCTACACCCACTCCCTATGGTGGTGGTCTCTAGACTGGACCTTTAGTCTCCCATGGTAAGCATTTTTGACAGTAAGTTGGCCCGTAAGCTAAGGATAGGGTCATGTTATACAAGTGCTCCTGCACTATACCAATCATAAATAATCAAATCACATGGGTTTTTAACCACATATTTAAATTCCTTATTTTACAAAATAAATTTCCTTTTGTCAAAGAAAATCCAATAACTCACAAATTCTTAAGTCTAATAGTAAGGTAGTCCCGTAGCCTACACTCATTCCCTACAGTGGTGGTCTCTAGATTAGACCCTCAGTCTCCTACGATTAGCACCTCCGACGGTAAGTAAGCTCACGAGACAAGGGTAGAGTCTTATTATACCAGCGTTCTTACACTATACCAACCATAAATAATCAAATCACATGGGATCCTCATCCCTATAAGGCCATTCATTACTATCCACATGAGGTGACAGTCAAAACAGTAAATACAATGTTCATACATATGCATGATTCATTTAGTTTAAGATAAGTCTAATATAATTAAGCCAAATTTTTAGGTAATCAACTAATATCAATAAACCGTTCAAATCATGCAACAGCCAATCATATAACCAATTCTTCAGTTACCATATTTAACAACATTTTGCATAACAAATAAGCAATATTCAACCATATGCATATCCCAAACCCTAAGCATCAATTTATTATTATATAAAATTTAAGTGCACTAATTATAAGTACAAAACAAGTATAAAGTTATCGAAAGTACTCACTTGACCAAAGCCAATATGAATCATAGAATTAATGGGGAGCTCACCCTCCTAATTAGTTTCTCCTAATAAATAAAATAACAAGAACCTAATGAATATCTTAATGTAATACTAAATTACCTAAGTAGCTAACTATCTACCTTATAATTCCCGTTTCCACTTAGAAATTGAATCGCATGTAACAATTTCATTTTAAATAGTTTATTTTTATCATTTTTAGACATACTTTCACAACAAGATCTGTTTTGAATGTTGGAACTCACATTTTCCATTATGGGCTTGAAATGTTATGAATTTAGTTATTTTAGCCCAAATACTTTTAATTATTCTTTTAAGCTTTTCTTTATTGACTTTATGATTTAATTAATTTCTAAATTTTCCATTTTTGAAATATTTTCATTTTTGGGTCCATTTTGTACTAATTTCTTTATTTCATTATTTTAAGCTTAAGTTACTAATCATATTACTTTTTGTTACAATTTTAATTTTATAATTAACTAATTATTATTATTTTTTTGTAATTTTTGGTTTTAATTAGAAAACTAAGAGAAGCTTATGGGCAACTTTTGATTGAACCACGTGGCAATTTTCTTAATTTTTACAATTTTTCTAATTTGTCATATTAATATACATATCCATATTACTATAAATTATTAAATATTGGCAAGTGACTCTTATTTCTCCTTTGAAGTTCACATCTAATATATGTACATATATGTATATATTTATGCTTATTAACTTATTTTTAAGAGAATTAAACACTAATATACATATGTATGTAATCTTAGGTATATGTATATATGTAAATACTTATACTAGACTATATGTATATTTATTTAAATCTTAGCAAAATAGAGTAATACATATATATACATGAAGGTGCATACTTATATATTTATATATACATACTCTTTTATTTTACTACTTACTTATATATGTATATTTACACTATTTAATGACATATTCATACATATATACATATTGAAGTGTATATTGTTAGGAGTACATGTATTTAGATGCACTAAACCGTATATATATATATATATATATGTATATACACGACTAAATAGATGTAGCATATATATGCATAAAGTTAAATATATTTAAGTATATACATTTACAAATACATAAATATGAAGAAGAGAGAGTTGTATATACAACCAAATGCATATTTATCTAATTTCTACTACAAGATGTTAGAAATACATATATTTTCTACTAACATATCCCTAATACATATAATACTAAAATGCATATGAACATAAGAAAGAAAATACACAAACTTAAATTACAAAGGAAAATTAGAATAACATAAAAGAAAAGAAAAAATCATTATCGACTTTGATTTTAGAGTTCTTGAAGATGTTGTTTCCTAATCCCTCTTGAAGTTAGTAGTAAGATGGTGGAAACGGAGTAAGTTATATGTGTTGCAATTTAGTGATGACTGGAAGAAGAAAAGAAGAAAAACAAAAAAAAAGAAGTTGAAAAAAAAAAGAAAGGTAATGTCAGCCAAACTGAAGAATAAAAAAGGTTTGATTTGTATTTTGACTTTAGAAAAGAAAATGACATTGGAGTGGGTTCTAAAGAGGGGCACTTGGCAAGTGCGAAAGAGAAGAGAGGAAAAAGGAAGAGAAAAAGAAAAAGAAAAGAAGAGATAAGAAAGGAGATGTTGGCTTTTCCTTTTATCTTTTAAATTTGTGCACATGTAGTAATTTACAAGGACAAATGGCAACCAAAACAAATGAAAAGGAAAAAGAAGAAAAGAAGGAAAAAGGAAAAGAAAGTAGGACGAAAAATTACTTTTAACTTTTCTAAAAGAGTTTTTAACTTTTAAGTAGTATTTAGAATAATATATAATGTAATTGTGGAAGGAAATATGGACTAAAAAATTAATGTATTCTATTTAATACATAAACATAAAATATGTAATAAAATTAAATCAAAATAATTAAATTAATATAAAGCTAGCACACATATATACATATATGAAGTTACAAATAATCATAAAATAATATTCGTAATCTTGTTAATTTTGTTAATTAATTTATTACTCTTTAAGTTTATAAATATTTAGAAGCTATCTATATTTGTTCGTTAGCAATTTTATACAATTATGTATATCTATCGATAATCATATCCAATTAAGGCTTTATCACCATTAAGGTAAATTTTATACGTTTTCTAAGCTTAGAGTTTTAGTTTTAGGGTTTTATCAGGTTTGGAGTTAATGTCTTATGTTTACGTATATAAAGGGTTTAAAGTTTTTATACACGATTAAATTTTCTCATTCATATTGTATTCAAATTTATAATTTAATTAAATTTTTAGTTTATTTAGCCTTTTCAACTCATGGAATCGGCTAGGGCACCTGAGTCCAATTTAGGGTTCAAACTAAATATTTACAAGGTTTACAATATCCAAAAGAAGTAATATACAAAGAATGATAAAGGGTATAATTGAAAATATAATAAAAGGGTATCTTATACGAAAGATTCTATCACCTGAGGTCATCGAACACGTAGCGAGTAGCTAATGGTTGTGTGCCTAGCGTATAAAAAATGGACAGTTATTCGGCTAGTCTAGGTGTTGTTGAATGATGATGCCAACCTAAGGTGACAATTCAATTGCATTGAGATGATCAAGTGATTACTCCAAGGCAAATTTAGCTCAAATGTATTGGGTATAGTTCGAATTCAAATCAGCTGAGCAGTTGGTCGAATGGGCTGAGCTATTGTCTAAATGTATCTTTGGTTGGCAACTAGAGACTATCGACAAGTACAAGAGGGTTTGGTTCAGCTAAGGCATTAGGTCAGCTAACTGCAGCAGTTCAAATTCCTTAAATGTGGTGCACGAGGAAAGAACTTGTCTAGCCATGCTTTCTAACCTTCGGTCTTGGGCTCAAGTCAAGGGTCTAGTGATCTGATTCCTATTAGGGGGACTTCTACAATAGGCCCTTAATCCACACTTCAGAAAAGACTTGAGCGATAGGTCGATTCAGGGGCATGTGGTGTGTATAGATGGGAAGGGGAAGTGAGTTTTGCTTGGCTTGGCACTTCTTGCTACTTAAGCCCTCCCCTTCAGCTCTGCTCAATGCCTTATCACAAAAGCGATCTTTAACGAGCAATTTCTCTTTGTCCTTCTTTCTACTTGACCTCTCTTGGTTAACATAACGCCTAGTGTGGATGTTTTCTTCCTAATCCATATACTTCTGGGCCTTATTCCAAAATTTAGCCAGAGTCTTTAGCTTACTCTACGCAAGCGAATGGAAAAAGTCCCTAGAGGGTCTGATGTCAAGCTGAATGGCATGTATTCTATGCCCTCATCCAATTGTAGAATCTAAACCATAGCATTGTTAAACAAGGCCACATATTCTCATAGAGCCTTTCCTTCTGATGCGCACTGCAGCTAAAGGTAAATAAGGTCGATAGCTTGGATGGGCCCAAGCTTGCCGAAAGCTTGAAAAGAGTAATGGGGAAATGTGCGAAAGAATAGGAAATGGAAAGAATGTAAGCAAAACCTACGAACAACTCCAAAGGATATAACGCACTAATGAAACTACCGAAGACTCATGACACAACTCGATATGATGCACGAATTAGTCCAGTAAGATTACTCACCACCTAGCCTTACTCAAGGGTTAGGATAAGAGTAAAATTAGAGTAAACAAAACAGTGTTTACGAAAAGAAGAATATTCAATTGTATTGATGATAATCTAATGATTACGGATACAAATACAAGGGGTATTTATACCTAATAAGTTAGGGCAATTTGCCTAAAAGAGAAAAGACAAAAAAGGAGTATTACCCTAAAGAAGTGATGTACAAGAATACAAAAGAGCAAAAATGAATATTCAAGAAAAGTCATAATTAGTGTAGCAGATTTTACATGTGGTCCTATACACATGGCAAAGGTACATTGGTGATGCTATTGGGGGATACAAATAAAAGAGTACGAGCAGATTACTTGTCCAACCAGGGGCAACTGATTAGTCTAGGGTCTATCTCTCATCCTCTAGATAAAGGTGATGCCGATCAATTGGACGATTTAGACATAGCTGAGCAAATATGAGAGGTTTAGTGGCTTTCTTGGCATTCAACAACTCGACACATAATTTTCAAGAGATGACAGTCATACAGCTCGACATACAGAGTTGTTTGACAATTCAAAGTAACACAACCTCAATAAGAGTCGGCTAAAGCAAGAGGATTCACCTTATCAGTCCCTTTAATCCTCAGGCTCGATTACAGGTCAAAGGCCTACTAGCTTGATTTCTATCATTCCTTCTAGGTTGATTTGGATTTGGGATCAAATCCGAATGGTCTTCAATTAGTTCTCCATCAAGGTGATTTGGAATAAGGTCGGTAGTGTTGAAGGGGTTAAAAACACCATAATCTTCGAGCAGCTCTAACCTGCAGACATTATCATTGATCTTTTGGAGGATTCTGAAAGGTTCTTCAGCCGTTGCAAATAGTTTGTTCCTCCTCTTACTCTGGAACCTTTCCTTATTGAGATGAAGCCACACCAAGTCTCCCAGCTGGAATTGTTTAGCCATCTAACCCTTGGTCCTCTCTCGTATTCTTCTGGTCACTTGGTCGATCTACTGAGTGACTTTATTGTAGATGTGTTGAAGGGACTATGCTCGAGCTCTCGTACCTGGGTCTTCTTGCTTAGATTCCGACATGAGGGTGTAATTGAGGGGCAACTTAAGATTAAAACCATAGACAATTTCAAAGGGGGTCTGTTTGGTGGTGTCATGTACTATCTAGTTGTAAGTGAATTTAACCACTGACAAGCAAATATCCCAATTGGCTAAGTTCTTGCCAACTGCAATTTGGAATAGTGATCCCAAAGTACGATTAACCATCTCTCTTTGGCCGTTAATTTGAGGGTGACAGGAAGTACTAAATAGTAGTTTAATCCTCATCTAATACTACAAGGTCTTCCAAAAATGACTTAAGAACTTCAAGTCTTTATTGAAGACTATACTCATCAACACACCATGTAACCGTACAATCTCTTGCAAGAAAAGGGAAGCAATAGTCGAAGCATCGTTAGTTTTGAAGTAGGGCACGAAGTGTGCCATCTTGTTGAACCTATCTACGACAACTATTACAAAATCTTTGCCTCGGGTAGTTTGTGATAATCTAAAAACAAAGTCCATGCTCAATTCAATCCAAGGTTTTATCAGAACAAGTAAAGGCATTGCTTTCCCTTGCTCTGCTCGGCATTTGGCCTTCTTACACATAGTACAGCTTTCAATAATTTAATGCACATCTCGCCTCATTCTTGACTAAAAGAATCGACCACTCAACAATTCATATGTCCTTTTCTTCCATAAAATGTCTTAATAGTCCTCCACTATGGGCTTTCCTAATCAATAGCTCTCGAAGTAAATAGGTCGGTATGCATAATTTCCCTCCTCAGAATAAGTATCCCTCTTCCATATGATACTCATCCACTATCCTTTCATTAACATAACGTGCAAGTATGGGCACAAAGTGTGGATCCCCTGAATACTACTCTTTCATACTTGCAAACCCAAACAGCCTGGTTTGCAATTTAGTTAAAAGTGCATATCTCCTTGAACGAGCATCTGCAACTATGTTGCTTTTTCCCTACTTGTATTTTATCACAAAATTGAATCCTTCAAGGAATTTAACTCATCTCACCTACCACTTAACAACTTGGTTTGACTTTAGAGGTACCTCAGGGACTCATGGTCAGTATAGATGATAGATTCTCTTAGCAGTAGATAATACTACCATACTTTCAGTGCTTGAATCAACGCCAAGAGTTCCTTGTCATACACAAAGTAATTTAGTTATGGTCTTCTAAGCTTCTCTCTATGGTAAGCAATTGGTCGACCTTCCTACATTAAAATAACACCTATTCCAACGCTTGACGTGTCACATTCCAGCTCAAATATTTTCTTGAAGTCAGGTAAAACAAGTATAGAGGCAGAGGTCAACCTTTCCTTTATCTCGACAAAACTTCTCTCTTTCTTTCTCCCCATCGAAAGTTGATGTTCTTCTTTGTTAACTCAGTAAGTAGGGCAGCGAGTAATAGGGATCGGCCACTTGACGATTGCTCGGATCTTCTCGTTGTCTACTCGTAAGCCTCTTCTACTTACTACGTAACACAAGAATACCACTTCCTCTTGGCAAAAGCTATACTTCTTGAGATTGCCAAATAGTCTCTTGGCATGAAAAATGTTCAATACAACATGGAGATGTTCATAATAACTTAGCATGTCGGTACTATAAACCAGGATGTCGTCAAAGTACACCATGATACACTTCCCCATGAGATTTCTTAGCACATAATTAATCAGTCGCATGAAAGTACTCAAGGCATTCTACAAGCCAAATGGCATGACCAACCACTCGCAGAGTTCATGCCGAGTTTTGAACATAATCTTCCATTCATCTCTCGGCCTCATTCGAATTTGATGGTAGCTAGATTTCAGATCAATGTTGCTGAAGGTCTTGACTCCACTCAATTCATCTAGCATATCTTCCAACTTAAGGATTGGATACCTATATTTGATTATTATCTTGTTCATGGTTAGGTTATCAATACACATTCGCCAAGTATCAACTTTTTTGGCACTAAGAGCATTGGAACAACACAAGGGCTGAGACTCTTCCTAACATAACCTCCTTCCAATAGCTCATTGACTTGTCGTTAGAGTTAAGAAGCCTACTCATGACTCATCTAATAGGCTAGCTTATTCGACAATGTAGCGCAGAGTATTAAGTTAATGCAGTGTTGTATGCCTCCAGTTGGGGGTAATCCTAAGGTAACTGTTCTGGGAACAGATCGGTATATTCATCTAGTAACTCTTTTATTTCCAAGGGTAGTTCACCCTGCTCCTTCATCTCTAATAAGCGCCTAACCAACATGAGGGTCAGCTCATCAACGTTAATGGCCTCTCGGAGCTCAGCTCTACTCATCATCCGAGTCTTCCTCAATCCGCAAGCAAGCTTTGTCTACAGTTTATTAACTTCTCTTAGTAACATTGGGTTTAGCATAATCTTCCTATCATGCTTCTCAAACACATACGTATTCCTATATCCATCACAAATAACCCTTCTATCAAATAGCCATGATCAACCAAGCAACATGTATGAAGCGCACATAAGCAGTACGTCACAAAGAATCTCGTCGGAGTAATTTCTGATAAAGATCGGTAGTAGTACTTATCGTATGACATGTAGTGCTCCCTTTTCATTCAAATAATGCAACTTGTATGGCCTCAGGTGTACAATAGTCGACAAATTCAACCTCATGAGTAGATTGGTTGATACCACATTAGTGCAACTTCCACTATCTATAATTAACATGCTCACTTGATCATTCACTCTACAAGTGATATGAAACAAGTTCTCTGTCTACTTTTCCTCGTGAGAGGGTTCCAAGTTCATTGCATGTCGGACAATTAAGGCCAACTGGTCTAAGTCTCTGACAAATACATCCTCTTCAATAAGTTCTTTCTTAGCAGTGCTCTCTTCCTCCGTAAGTTCTTCATCAATACTTTCTACATCCAACGTCAAGACATCTCCCTTGATCACCATAGTTCTTCGATTCAAGCACTGAGCATCCATATGTTCAAACCCTTGGCATTTGAAACATTTGATCTGACTCATCTTCCTACTAGATCCTTATCCTTTCTCATAAGTTCGGGTTGTTACGTTACTGTCAAGTCAACCTTTCTACTTGACTTAGACATCCACCCTTCAAATCAGCTTGGTACTTGATTGAGCTCAATGACTTCCCTGTCCTGGTTAGCTAGTCAGCAGTCTGGGCAATACTTGGCTTCTTTTCTTGCTCTCCACTCGTTAGGCTATTCTCATGGCTTCATCCATTATGGTACATCGTTGAAGTTCCATAATGTCTTGAATGTCACCTCTTAACCCAATTAAGAACCTAGAGATTATTCTTGCTGGTGTTTCCTCTACTTCACATTGGATCATGAGCATTTGGAATTCCTAGACATACCTATCAACTATTTGACCTCCTTTTCTCAACTCCTGAAGCTGAGTAAAAGTGTCTTGTAGATAAGTATCCGTCACGAATCTATTTCTTAGTATTCTTTTCATTTCAGGCTAAGTATTAATCTTTCGGTAACTTTCTCGCCTCCTCATAGACTGCAAATTCTTCCACCACATGGTGGCATATCCAGAGAACTCAATAGCAACAATTCTCACTTTCTCATAATCCTCGTGCTAATAATAGTAAAAAAAACACTCCACTTTCTCTTCCTATTATCAGTATTCATTAGCACTCCCAGACCCATTGAAACTTGGAATTTGAAGTTTCACATGGTTGGAGGCTCCAGGTGCTTGAGCTCGCTCTTCTTCTTCATAATACTCTTCCTCATCCTCTTCTCCCATGTCTCCCAAATCAATCCTTCTCCCTACTCGTCCACTTACTCCTCCACCTCGAACTTATTGAGTTAAGTTTTAAGCTCTCGCAGGTCGAGCAACTTGTGGGGTGTTATGTGCGACTTCAGTAAGTTAGTAATGTAAGGACCCTGGGGGGGGGCTAGTAGTATTGTCTAGAATTTCCATATTACGTGTGCACCCATGATAAGAAAATCGCCTTGCAAGTCAAAGATTGCAAAACTCTAAATAGTTAATCACTAAGGTCTTCAATTTTAGTTCATTGACTCATTATAAAATATAAATAACTATGAATATCCATTATTCTATAGTCCCTCAGAACCATAGAAAATCGATATCCCCTACTAAAATAGTGAAATAAGATAGACAATTCTAAACTTACGAAAGATACTAAACTTAATTGAGATATTAGTCGTTTTCCGGAGCATTCCGAATTAACTACACAAGCTTTTCATCATACTTATTCAATGGTAGCACTCTACGCTCGGTTCCTATCCCTGTCCCAACTACCATCAACCTGTAAGGAAAAGAACTATTGGGGTGTAAGCTTACGCTTAGCGAGATAAATACTCTCGTCAATACCGCATGGTAGAAATTTATTAAATGCACAATTATATGAATGCATGAATAATCAATATGCCGAACAACTCATGCAGTAGCCTAGGAACTGCATACAACTCAGAATTACTCTCCCTATAGTCGGGGTTTAGACATAATTAACCGACCCAAACCAAAATCCGAGTTTTAAACCTTGGGTTTTATTTCATTTACACTATTGTGCTTAAGTCAAAACAAATATATATATACTTTCTTTCTTGAACAACAAATCATATTTTTAAAATCCTAAGTCTAGCGATGTGGTGGCCTCCGCAATCCACAAACACACACCCTAAGTAGAAGCCACAAGACACAGCCCCTTACCAACGGTTGGCATCTCCCGGTGCCTAGTAAGCCCGTTAGCTTAGGATAAAGACTCAATAAAATGATGACATAGCTAATGTCCAATCCTGTAGGAGACCCTCCTCCTGTAAGTTCCCCAAGCCCTAAGTAGAAGCCATAAGACACGAGACGTCGCCAACAGTTGGCATCTCCCGACGCACAGTTGGCATCTCCCGATGCCTAGTAAGCTTGTCAGCTTAGGATAAAGACTCAATAAAATGATGACATAGCTAGTGCCCAATCTTGCAGGAAACTCTCCTCCTGTAAGTTCCTTCCCATCTTTTATGTGAAGCAGCAATCGGTGTTATCTGAATGCAATTATGGGGAATCCATTATTCATTTAATTTCTTAATCATATAAGTGATTAATCCGATTTTTCATGATGATCAGACAATTTCATTCCATATAATCGCATGTATAATTATCACAAACAATTTCCATTGTTATATGATTAACAAGCTATAGCATTCAATCACAAATTTATATACATGCATTTCCCATATCCCGCAAGCATCCAATTTATATATATATAAGTTTAAGTGCATCTATGCTATAAGCAAAATTAAGTAAAGAGTCATCAAGAATTCACTCACTCAGTCATGCGGATCAATCAAAATAATCCGGGGTAGGTCGTCTCCTAAAAGCCGAATCCCCTGGACATCATTAATATAATACTATAAGGATTTGAAATAGAATTTGGAAAACTAAACTAAAACCCTTTTAGTTATACTTTTGACTTGGTTTCATATTTTTCCCAATTTTTAGTTAAAGTTTAATTGCATATAACTTTCTCGTTTTAAATCTGATTTTTATGATCTTATTGTTACTCTTCATCATTTTCAAGTGTATTTTAACGTGGTGAGGTTATATTTTCATGATGAGGCACATAAAACTACCCATAGGTTAGCAATCCTCATGATTTTGAGTGCTTTTGGGCTCTGTTTGGATAACAAGTTTTTTGATAACTTGGGAAATTATTTGGGCTCAGGCTTAGGACTTTATTTAAAACTTAAAATACTCCTTAAGGTCAAAGTTCCAACTTTGGTTTATACTCTTGGTGTTAACAACAACTCTTTAGGCTTTTATGTAGGCTTAAGTTGTCAAATAGGCTTGTTTTTTGTTCAAATCAAAGTTAGTGACTTTGTTAGGCTTATGGAGTCTTAGGTGGACTTCTTATAGGCTTCAAAACAACCTTTCTTAATATTTTAAAGTGTTGGTCAGAATTTTAATGAAGGCCCAACTTAAAGTTCTAAGCATGTTTTGAGAGTTTTAAGGTCAATTTTGAGTTTTAGGCTTTATATACTTACTATACTTTATACTTGCTTTAGTTAATCTTTTCACTTTGTTCACTTGGTTTTATCATTTTTTCAAGTCTCTTTTAGTAAAGTTCCAAATCTAATCAGTTTGAGTGTGAAGGCTTCCAACTTGGTTTTCCAACTTGGTTCATCATTTCCTTATGTTTAGGTATTAGATCATGAACCTAGGCTACTTATATTCAAATCTTGACTGAACTTCTCTTCCATGAGATGATTACTTAGCTCATACTTTACATGAAAATAATAGATCTCATGCTTATCACAACTTCCATATCATTATTCATGTCTTACAAAGTTGGTTTCCTCATAAAAACTTCATATGATAGATTTTCTTTTACCTAAGTCTAGATTTAAGCATGTTTAACTTAATAAAAGTGAAAATAACATCCAAATGACTTACAAATCCTCACGTCCAGCATGCTTCCCCTTTATTCAAGTTCTCATTTCAAGATTTTCTCAACTTAAAATCTTCCATTCTAAGTATTAAACAAGTATCTTTACAAAACACTAACTTTATATGCTCATATTTCAACTTTCATGTAAGGGTTTCATGAGTTTGTTTCTTAGGGTAGTCTTAGACGTTTTATCAACTTATGATCATACTCATATCCTCAAGAAATCATGGTCTCCTAACATGTAATACTACTACTAACATAAAGAAACAACTTACTTGTTCTCAAAGCGAAAATAAGGTGGTGGTGCAACTAAGTATCCTCTTAGCTCGTTGTCTTCCTTCCTCTTCTCGTAAGTTCTTTTGGAAACTAGGGTCTTGATCTTTGAAGTAGGTTTTTTTTTTAGATATTCTAAAGTTCCTAAAAGCAATTTTTGAAGTTGACAAATAGAGGGTATAAAATAAAGCTTGGTGCCGTAAGTATGGAAGTAAAATAATGGCAGTAATGTTGGGATTTTGTGGGGTTAGATTTCTTCTTTCGGTTTATGTTTAAAGTAAGAGAAAAGGAAGTGAAAATGAGAGTGAAAGAGGAAGAGAGTGGCAAATTTTTTAATAGGAGAAGAAGTGTGTTGAAGAAGCTTTAATTGATTGTCTTTTAGTATGAACAAATGCTAACTTTTTTACAAGACTAGATGATGTAAGCATTAAGGAGTAAATAGTAGATATGCAAGACATTTGAGTGATGGACAAATAACAAGGCATGACCTCTCTTTTCCTTCTTTTCCAACCAACCAAGTAGGGAGTAAATAGGGCATGGTGTTGTCTTGTTACTTAATTAAAAGTTGAACATATAAAATAAGGTAATAACTTGTTAATATGTAGTATAAGTTGTGGTGTGATAAGGAAAATGTCTTATCGCCAGTTTTTGATAAGTTATCAATTGATAAATGATTTCAACTCTCAATTAATAAGTTATTTAGGGTGATTAGTTGGTTTACTTATTCATGTGCACAAGTTTTATGCATGAAGATAAGGAGATTGTCTTATATGAAATTCTTTTGGAGTTTATTTCCTAAAATGATTTGTAAGTTATGATTTAATTCTTATAAAAGTATGAAAATTTCTAAAGTTGAATAAAATTATTCAAATTAAATTATCAATTAATCACTTAGGGTTATAAGTCCTTAATTGTTTTAGGGTTTAAGGTTTTGAGTGACTTAGAGTCCGTAGTTCTTGTATTCGAGTTTTATCAACAATAAACTTTCAAATTGGAAAATTAAATTCATTTTTAAATGCAAACTTGAATTCTTAGCTTAGTTTATCCTTTAGAACGTTTGGGAAATACTCTTAGTTGAATCACAAGTCCACTAAAAGTAAGGTTTACAACTTATCCATGTGTAACATGGCTTATAAGTGAAAATAAGGGAATTATCTTATATGAAATTCTTTTAGGGCTTAGTTCTCAAATTAATTTGTAGGTTGTGATTTACTTTTTAAGAAATTTTAGAATTTTCTAGAGTTAAATAAAATTTGTTTAAATTACATTTTTAATTATTTATTTAGGGTCATAAGTCTTTGATTATCCCAAGTTTTAGGGTTCAAGTGAGTTTAAGTATGTTTTAAGGTTTTTCACCAATTCGGGAGTAATTAACTTACACTTATGAGCTTAAGATTCAATTGGCTTAATTATTTAGGATCATCGCTTCATTATGTAACATATATATGTATATATCTTATGATAAATTAAGAAAAGAGAAGGAAATCGCTTAATAATATATTTAGATATATATATATATATATTTACATATTGCGGGGCTACTTATGTACATAAGTAAAATTAATTTCGTAAATTTATTAATTTGTTCTTTTAACTAGCTTTAGTTTTGCTGTTTATTATTACTTGAAATCATCTTTGATTCGTTCGTTATCTGTTTCATATGATTGTGCAAAATTAATGATAATTTTATTGATTTATGGCTTTTCAAGCGCTAGCATAATTTTATAGAGTTTTAAAAAAAAATTTACAATTTGATATTTACAGTTTCTATTGAGTTTTGGTTTACATTTCTAAAAGTACGCGTATGTAAGGATTGAGGTTTTCTTGCATGAATAGGGTTTCCAAATCATATAATATGGCCCTTTAAGTTCCGGGTTTAAAATTTTAGATGTTTTCATTTTATGTGGTTTTGTCAACTTAGGGAAATATCTACGAGACTCAAGTTTAACATCATATTTAGAAGGTTAAATTTGTAGAGTCTATAATTACGCTACGCATGAACAGCTCGGGTCAAATCTACTAAGAGGTTAACCATCTCATCTAGTCTCTCGTTAGTACTCCTAAGGGTACTCTAAGACTATTAGCCATGGTGGACAACTCCACTATTGTCATCTCCAAGATCAACATTAACATTAGGTTTTATCATTTTCTCAAAAAGATTCAAATCTCAAACTCTTCAATTAGGTGTTTCAGCAAACACTTCCATAAACTGGAAATTTAACAACCAATAAACTCGGCAGTCAAATAAACACAATAACTTGCTCTGTTTCACATACGTAAAATAGAGTATAAACAGAACTTTGAAACAATCTATTACAATTCGAGAGAAAACCTTTACTCTGATATTAAGATGATGCATACCGCAGCTAAGGGCAGACAAGGTCGGTCAGCTGGATGGGTCTAAGCTTATGAAAATCATGAAAAGAGTAATAGGGAAATGGGTGAAAGAATAGGAAATGGAATGAAGGTAAGTAAAACCCATGAATAGCTCCAAGGGTTATGATGCACTAATGGAACTTCCAAGGCCTCACGACATAATTCGATATGACGCATGAATTGGTCTGATGAGGTTACTTGCCACCTAACCTTGCTCAAGGGTTAAGATAAGAGTGAAATAAGAGTAAACAAAACAATGTTTATGAAAGAAAGAATATTCAGTTGTATTGATGATAATCTAATGATTACGACTGCAAATACAAGAGGTATTTATACCCAATAAGTTAGCGCAATTTGCCTGAAAAGGAAAAGACAAAAAAAAGGTATTGCCCTAAAGAAGTAATGTAAAAGAATACAAAACGATAAAAATGAATGTTTAAGAAAAGCGATGATTAGTGTAGTAAATTTTACACGTGGTCCTGTACACATGGCAAAGGTACATTGGTGATACTACTAAATGATGTAAACAAAAGAATATGAGCAAATTGCCTATCCAAATAAGGGCGACTGATTAGTCCGGGGTCTATCTCTCATCCTCTTGGCAAAGGTGGTGCCAAGTAATTGGACGGTTCGGACATAGCTGAGTAGATATGCAAGGTTTGGCAACTTTCTTCGCATTCAACAACTCGACACATAACTTTCAAGAGATGGGTAGTCATACTACTTGGCATACAAAGTTGTTCAGTAGTTCGAAGTAACTTGGCCTTGGTAGGAGTTGGCTAAGGCAAAAGTCAACTAAAGTAAGAGGATTCGCCTTATCAATCCCTCTAGCCCTCGGGCTTGGTTGTGGGTCAAAAGCCTAGTAGCCTTATTCTTATCACCTTTGCTCTATCTAATCAAGTATAGGGACGAAGTGTCCTTAGATGGGGCTTGTTAGCCCTAAAGTGGAGACTAAACCTACGAGCCAACTCATTAAAGGAGCCGATTGAAATTCTCTAGTAAGTTGAGTAAACACCTAATTTTTGCACCATTTATTTTATTTTATTTCCTCAACAAGTCTTAAATTAAGAAAAATACAAAAAAAAAAGGAACTTAAAGAAAACCCAAAAAATAAGGAAATTTAGAAAAAAAATAAGAATTTTAGAAAAATAAGAAAAGCACAAAAAAAAGTGGAAAAAGATCAGAAAATATAAAATTTAGAAAGAAACCCAAAAAATGAGAAATTTAAAAAATAAAAAATTTGAAAAAATTTAAAAATTAAAAAAAAAATATTTTAGGGAAATTAAAAAATAACATTTTATTAGGGTAGATATTTTAGTTTTGAAGTAGGTTTAGAAGTTGGGCTATTGAACCTAGGCTTATATTTAAATCTAGCTCCAAGTTAATCTGGTCCGTATGTATAATTTAATTATCCATATAGATAAAGTATAGGTCAACAGCCTAATGAATAAACAATTAGACTTAATATTAGGTATGAGCATGAGGTCAGGGGTTCGAATCTTGATAGGGGCATACAAAGTTTTATTCATTTTTTATCACATCGAGGATTACCACATATCAGAATCTGATTACACTACGTGTCTTGACACGTAGCATCATCGAATTGGACGATGTGCTGATGTGGAGCCACGTATCACGTGATGACACATGGTAAGTTGGGATTAGTCGGGTTGGCTGACATAGCGCCACATCAGTGCCACGTCAATACTTTCCTTCTATTTCTCTTGGCTTCCCTCATTTTCTCTTAATTTTCCTCTAGTTTCCCTAACCGAAACAGTCTACTCCCTCTAATTTTTGCACAAATTTGCTACATACATATGTGATTTCTTGCACTAATCTTATTTACTGCATGGCCTACTACAAATTGGTACAAGAAACATGTCTAAATTTAGTCGATGGAGCATTCAAATCAAGCTTTGAAATTCGAAAAAAAAAAAAAAAAAACTAGATTTTCAGGCATTTGCATTTAAGTCCGATTCGAGCTTTCCATAGTTTCTAGGTTAAATTCGTGTATAAAATAGGTGTTGGGGGAGCTCATTAAACACACATAACCATTCATAATCACACACGAGCTCCCTGTCATTTAAAATCTCTCTTTCTCTCTCTAACTCAACTACCACTCTCTCTCTCTCTCTTCAGTTACCTCTCTCAAGCCACTCTTGAAGTAAATCGACACCACGGCTGCAACCCCTAGGCTCCTAAAAGATAAACCCAATCACCTTTATGCCCTGCCGTAGTCTCTAGTGAGTCGACCACCAAGGGTTTTAGAGAAACCCCAACTGCCGTCCCTCTCTCTCTACATCTCTCTCTCTAACTACTTTAAACACCAACCAAACCAACCACCGCCCAAAATCCCTAACCTTTAACAACCACCATTTCGAGCGACGCAACCCATGATCGCCGAACCTCTACTGCCCACCAAACAGCTACCAAGCACAATGGCACTTGAAAAACACCACATTTTCCTATTAAATACACATAAAAACCAACTTCCCCACTTAATTTGGCCCTTAGATCACTTCGAAACACCCCTAGGCAACCATCATCTTCTTCCACTATTCGACCCACTCCATGTCCAACTTGACCAGCACATCTAAGTTGCTCCTTAGTTCGACCCTTTCTCTTGGATTCGATTACCTTGTTTACTTCATTTTGTATTTTATTTATTTATTTATTTTATAATGTAAATTGTAATGTAAAGAAAAAAAAAAGAGAAAAAAAGGGGGAATGAAAAAAAGAAAGAAAAACAAAAGTGGTCTTTTTATTTATGTTTTTTTTTATTTTAATAGATAAAAAAGAAAAAACAATAAATAAGACAATATATAAAAAATAATAATAATAATAAGTAAATAGGTTAGTAAATAAAAATTGTTTTTACATTTAGAAGAATCAAGTTTTCAAAAAATAATAAAAAATAAACAAACCCTTTATAATTTAAGGCATTTCAGAATTTTTAAAAAATAAATAAAAATCCAATTTAAGACCTTCCTTTTTTAGAACTTTTCTTAAATAAATCAAATTGAGTAAAACATAAACTTGATCATTTTCAAATTAAAACAAAACCAATCACTTGCTAAAGTTTACAATAAGAACTACATACATCTGATCTCGAATAGTGAGCATTTAAGCACCTATGGGACGACAATAAAAATAAAAAATCTAATTTTCTTTTTTCCTAGATTACTTAAGTTATCTAATTAGAGTAATTAACAATCGAGTTTTATGAAATTAAAAAAGTGATTTTTAAGATTAAGGTAAAATTTGGAAAGTTAATGGTATCCATAAGGATTTAAAATTTCTAACCCCCAAATCTAGATCTTTTGTTTAAGACCTTTTTTTCAAAATTAGTTTTTATCAAAATACTGATGGCTAAGTTATAACCAATCAATTCTTTTTCCCGACTTCAATCAAATGGCAACTCCAAAATAGTTTTCAAACTTTAAAAAGAACCGGTTTTCTTTAAACCCTAGTCAATAGTCAGTATTAAACGGTAAGGGTTTAATATTAATCGATAGAGAGGTGAAAAAATCAAGCTCGATAGGTGGTTAAACTAAGTCTCAACTGCCTTCCTCAGAGTGCCTGAAAATGTTTTGCACACGATAGCATCCCTAAAAAAGTTTGTTGTTCAAAGGCACGACTTCATCCTGGATACTCCTAATGAAGGGGGTTTTGTTGCTAACAACCAGTCTAACATTGTCAACCACTTTGCTCCCTTATTGCTTAGAGAGCCTTCTTACAATGGCGTGAAGCTCATTGAGGTCAACATTGTCTATCGGGTAAGCTCAACTCACTACAAAATGCACCGACACTCCATGGGAATCAACCATGTACTCATTGCCAGCAAGGATGCGGTTGCAGGTAGCCATAAACCCTGCCTGTTGTTCCCACACTAAGGGATCAAGTAGTTGATCTCTGCCATTCAATTGTTGCTATTGGTTGTTATGACCAATATGAGCATCAAAAGCTTCAAGCACTTGCCTGTTGCATCGTGCAACTTCATTAAGCTTAGCTTAGAGCTCTCTATTATAAGTGTCAAACTGCTCAAACAACTGCTCTAAGCAATCCAGGCATTTCTCCAGTGTTTCCTCAACTTGAGGCTAATTGTCTATGGGTCGGTTATTATTGGGGTCAATACACGAGATATGGCAACTAATATAAAAACAAAGATTGTGTTTAGGTAAGTGTTTAGAGTGTATTTAGGTAAGAGACAAAGCCAAGTTTCCCACAAGCAGTACCACATGTCATCTTTGAGTTTTGGCTAGTAAAGATTAGTAGTAGATTGAGCTTTGTGCTTAGATGTGAGCCTACAAGAGAGTAAACAATGAGGGATGCCCAAGGGTTGTCTAATGTGGCCACTTCAATGGTTAAGCTACTATGTGTTTGTAGAGAAAGAGAATGTACATAAGGAGGCAGAATATAGCTCAAATGTATGATGTATCAAGTAATTTACCATTAAGTGCTACCCTAGCATTTATAGAGGAATGGAGCCAGTGTTTGAAGAGCCATTAGTAGGCAAAGCGCGCGTCCATAAGTCATGGGTAGTGAAAATGTATAGGCTGATGTAGTCCTGAATTATAGGAGACAATTATTGACTAAGTCCTTGAGCCCTGTACTTGTCTTTCAATTGTTGGAGCTCATGTTATATGAGCAAGTTATCCATTGGGCCTAAGCCAGGGTAGACTAAAGGAGCAAGAAGGCCAAACCAAATCAAGAAGCAGTTAGGTCATAATCGTGGGCAGATCGATATGGGCTTAAGGGGCCCAAGCCTAAGATATCTTATCAATAGAAACCTATCTCATCTTTTAATTCCCATGATAGATGAAAAACTTAAGATGGAAAATGAAGAGAAAGAAAAATTAAAAGAAATGAATAAGTAGAAAAGAAAATAAAAAAAGTATTGTTTATGTTTAGAAGGAAAGAGGATAGAAAATAGAATAGCGGTTGCTTTATTTTTACAATGTAGTATATAGGATAAATTTTTTAGTTTGCTACTGGCCAAAGTTATTCGATAAAAGGGTTCTAAAGTATTAGACTAAAACTAAAAAATTTATACCATATATTTGATAATAAAAAAATCTATTTCACATTACAAAATAAATATAGTTATAAATTTTCAAAAGTAATCCTATACTAAGTTCTTAAATTAGAGTATCGAACTTTATTGTAATTTTAATATAAATAATAATTTTTTAAACTTTTTAATTATAAAAATTTGTGAACAGTAATATAAACTTCAAATACAAAGCACAAAAGTTATACCGTCCTAGTCTTTTTTTTTTTTTATTGTATTATTCAATGCTTCTTCTATAATTCAATTCCACTAAACAAACGCTATAGAATAACTTTTTGACTTTGAAGCTTCCTATTTCTTTTTTAAAGTCAACACAAGTGAGGGGAAAAAAAAAAAGTAGTGAATTTAGAGTAGTTCCTAACTTTCTACCCCATTACCCCATATTGATTTTTAAAAAAAATAATTAATTGATGACTGAATGGACTAAAAAGTGATGGACTAAGGAATCCCCTTGATTTTCAACACCTGTTACTATTATAATAGTTGTAAACATGGAAAGAGCTGCGGAATTTGCACTTTCTATCTATTACAAATCAATCCCATCAATTTTATTTTGCTTTGTCTCTTGTTTATAGTCAAGGTAGTACACCAATAGGTCATTCTTTTACTTTGATAATTATGAAAGTAAAAAAGAAATAATGCTCTTAGATACAAGAACTTACTTTTTTATTTGTTCCGGACAAGATTCTAATTTCAACTAACTTTATGCTCTCAAATTTTATAATTTGAACCTCATGGAAAAAGAAATTTTTTCTCAAGATTTTGAAAAGTATGCTAAACTTTAAAGTTTAGTAGATATAAATACTGTCTTCCTCGAAAATAATGAGAGTTCGAATTATTCCGATTTACATGTACATAGAGAGAGAGAGAGAGAGAGAATCCGTGAGGAAATGACTAATGAGATACCACTTAAGTAAATCCCGCATAGTACCAATGAAAACTGCCGAAGTACAATTGTACCGATGAGTCAACAGAAAACAACCAAAGACTAACGAGGAAACTCGTAAATCTTGGACGTCACAGTTCCTCCTATGCAGCGAAGTTACCGAAAATATTCTGCATTTTGTGTCATTTAATTGATTGCAAAGACTCCATATTCTTTCAAAAATCTTTTGTAAGGTTAGCTTGTGCCTGTGCTAGTAGAGAATGAAGAAATTAATAGTATAATTTTCTTGCTTTGAAACAATTACGTTTCGTTTTTCTTAATGAATATTTCTAAAACCTTTTATTGGTGGATTGAAAACCATCTCGTGGGCACCGAATACCTGCCTTGAAGATGGTGATGCATTCTTTTTTTTTTTTTCCTTAATAAATGATTCGATTAATTTTTATTTTCCAACCATATGGTTGAAAACTTGATAACAATTTATCGCATAAGTTCTTAATGCATAGAAGGACCATATTACCAAGAATCATTTATTTTGTAGCTTTCTCTTTTCTTTTTTTTTTCTTTTTTGTTTTTTTGGCGTTTGTTGAAGATACTGAGATTTTATAAAATCTACCCCATTAATTATCCACTTTTATTTAATTGTGTAAAATCCTTGTGATCATATCAAAATCACTATATAAAGTATGAGTATTTCTTTAATTTTATATATATAAGTTAAAATAATTGTATGTCATACTCAATTGAATTTTTATTTATCAAATTTATTATCTTATTTATATTTGCACCTTTTAACTAGTGATTATTTGCTATATCATATTTTTAAAGATAATGAGGATTAGTAAATTTGATAAGTAAACGTTTAACTAGAGGTGTGCAAACGGATTAAACGAGTCAACCCGGTCCGGCCCACTTTGACCCGCGGGTTAAATGGGCCAAGCTCATTTGGCCCGCTTTTAAACGGGTTAAAAAATATTGGCCCTAACCCATTTAAAAAGCAGGTTAAACGGGTCCGCCCACGAGCTAAAAGTATAAATTTATTAAACAGACTGACCCAAACCAACCATTTTGACCCATGAGTTAAACGGGTTGGGCTAATTTGACTCACTTTTAAACGAGCCAAAAAATCTTGGTCCTAACCCGTTTTGAAGATGGGTTAAATAGGCCAGCCCGTGGGCCAAAGCCCATTTGCACATCTCTACGTTTAACTAGGTATGACTTGGTAACTAGTAAGTTTAAGCTTCAAATGTAAAATTTGATTAATAAAAATTCAATCAAGTATATATGTGTTGTCACAAGATTTTGCCGATAGAGGATATGGATTGCAAGGGCCTTCAAAAGGTTGTAATCAGGCCTGCAAAGTAGATCACAATGAGTAGAATTGTAGACATGCGCAAGTGAGTTAAATAAGCCAACCCAGCCCCGCCTATCTTAACCTACAGGTTAAACGGGCCGAGCCTATTTAACCGGCTATTTTAACAGGCCAAAAAACTCAACTCTAACTTATTTAAAAAGTAAGTTAAATGGGTCAGTCCACGAGCTAAATGCATAAACAGGCTAAACGAGCCAACCCAATTCGACCCACTTTGACTCACGGGTTAAACGGGCTAAGATTATTTGGCCTGCTTTTAAACAAGTCAAAAAACCTTGGCCCAAACCTATTTTAAAAGCGGGTCAAAAGAGCCGGCCCTTAGGTCAAAACCTACTTATACACATTTATAGAATTGTCAGAGGATTGTTTAGTGTAATTTTTTCGATACTTAAATCAAAGAGTGTAGGAAGGAAATTTGATAGAGTAATAGCAAGATAACCGCATATAAGCGTTAATGTGGTTGTACAGAGGTTTACTAATGGTGTTGAGGTTTTGTTTACAATGGAGGAGGCAGAAATAAATCCAGTAAGTGGATCTCTATCAAGGAAAAGTGGATCCCGACAATTATGGAAAGCACATCTCCTTATTAAGGTAAATCTTGAATATCTCAAGAATAAGATGGAGATAGCTGGCTTTCCATTCTAGAGGCTCCTTCATCAAGTGAGCTTGGGTCCTTAGCCCACTCCTCCAAATGGGTCTTTCAAATTGTTAAAGATAGGGCATACTCTTTGATGACTTAACTTAGGTGTTAAATGCCACAATATTGAGTTACAGGCAAGAGAGTTCTAGTAAGGGCTTGAATGACTTAGACTAAACAACAAACAAATCATATAAGGGCCTAAACAGCTCAATCTATAACCCAAACAGGTCAATAGGGGCTTAAGGGGCCTATGCCAAAAATGGCTTATATCAACAATATGACACTTTCAACTACAATATTAGAAAAACACGCAAAGTTGATATATTAATCTTGATATTATCTCTAAAATTCTTATATAGTAAAATAATTACACTTTTACTAGATCACGAAATCAAGAGTAATGATTTAAATTGTATGTACACTAACTTGAGAAGGGGTATACAATACCACATCCAAGGATACAGACATGGGTGATTGGGATCGATACTATTAAGGAGTGCTCAATTAATTTAGAGATAAATCACAAATACACCTTTTTATGTTTACAACACAAATGTTTAGGTTTCCTATATTTGAAATTAAAGGCTTAAATTGTTGAATCTTTAAAATGCTCTATTTAATTATTACATTATTGGATAAAAATAATTAAAAAATTGGAAGAATTTTTTTACTATTTTTTTAAAAGTCATACTAGTTATTAGGAGGCTACAAGTACTTTTTTTTTTTTTAAGGTCGATCCAAACTCATAATTCTAGAGGCAAGAGGATCAAGCAGGAGAAGATGGTACACTTGCAATTTAACCTTAATTCAATTTAGATATTAACATTGGAAACACATTGGTTTGGTGTTGGGATTAAAATATATATATATATATATATGACCCTTGAACCAAATCGAAAAAACGATTCTTTTTTCAAACAGTTTGGTTTACGATTTGATTCATTACATATAAACAGTTCACAATTTGGTTTGGAAAAGTAAACCAAACTGAACCAAATCTGTTGGATAAACAAAAAAAAATCCATGCAATTGTTTTGTGATTTCTTATTTCTTTACATCAATCATTATAAATTTTATCAAATTTTTTATATCTTATTTTTCTTTATCTTATTTATAAATAAATTATTAAGATTAAGATGATTAAGTTTCAAATGAAATTTCACATCTAAAAATTTTCCTTTTTTAATTTATCCTTTTTTTTTATATTTTCAAATCAAAGGTCTGACTTTTATACTTTTTACGTATTTCCCATCTCTTTTTCAGCCTTCCATGTGTCTCTTTTGTCTTCTTTATATCACTTTTGGATGGACAGCTCTACTTTTACTTTCTTTTTCTTGTTTATTGGAAAAGAATTTCTTCTCGTCATCCAATCAAGTTTGGTTTGTTAAAAATCTGTGTAACTTTTTACTGAGCATTATTATACATGATAAATGTATTAGAAACTAACTAAAAACATAGGAAAGTTTAATGGAAAGAAAAATAAGTTATTGAAGATCAAAATACTTAGCGAAATTTGATATAAACAGTTTGAACCATGAATAAAACCCAATCGAACATATTTTAATTAGATTAAAAATTTACAAACTAAATCATATAGTTAAGTTCAATTTAAAAAAAAAAAATTACTCAAAATTTTCCATAATCCCAATAAAAACCTTGTCTTCCAATTTGGAGAAAATTAAAAAGGAAAATATTTTAATTTATTTAAATACTTATGTTATGCCCCAAAACGGTAGAGTCGTAAAAGTTTCACTATATAAATCATTCCATTATAGAAACTGACTATACAACCACTATCTTAGACTTGATTTACATAAGACATTTACGACTAACTTACTTTGAATAAAACAATCTACAAATGAAATATGTTATTTACATGTGGAAGTACAAAAACATGTAATAGGATTCCAATATTCTAAGTAATGTTACATAAATTAACAACCTAACCTTAATTAAGTAATACATAACTTAATATGAGAATATTCAAAAATAAGAACTAAAACCTCATAAATGTAATTGATCTTCAGTTTTATATCCTCACTTCCCATGATCCAACAATAAATAGCTTTAGGATGGATATATTGTCACTTTCTAACTAACACCTGTAATAATATCTATAGGAATGTAAGCAATCAACTACTTAGTAAGTTAAGACAAAAACATAAAACTATACATCAAATACAAGCAAGGTTATCAACCAGCTATTTAAATGCAACGCAATAATCAAATGTTATCGCATGATGTTATCTAGTCCGTCGTGAGATTAGAAAAATTTCACTCATTATAATCTGAGTTAAGGATTTTAACACACATTCAACAGCTTATGACCAAACCTAAACTTATGCAATAAAAACACCGCTCCTCCTACAACTACCTTCAAACTATTGCCTTCACCATTGCTGCAACCTCCTTCCCTATCACTTAGTTCAACTAAGGATAAAAAAGGGACCATTATGCTCCAATGCTATCTCTTTCGAAGGTATCAGTATTTGATCAAAAAATCCTAAATGCTTTCCCTAATGAATTGCAATGCATGTTCGATTTAGATTTACAAGTCACATATTTAATTAAGTCTAGTTTAAGGCATTCAAACATTTCACTTAAAACAAACAATTGCAGTCTAAAGCATCAAACTAGAATCATAAAACTAAACTAAAAACATGCATACATAGGCATACGTACAATCAAACTATCTAACAAACACAATCAAGTATAATCTTAAACCTCTAAGTACTATAAAATAATACTCCGAAATATAATAATGTATTGATCTCAAACTTACCTAAAGTCTCCGACTTGCTCACTCAAGTCTGATGTAAATCGTGTTATTGTCATGCCCCAAAGCGGCAGAGTCGTAACAGCCCCCGCCGTGTAAACCATCCTAAGATAGAAGTTGGCCTTACAACCGCTATCTTAGACCTGATCTACATAAGGCGTCAACGACTAACCCGCTTTGAAGTAAACAGTTTGAAATTTAAATAAATCATTAATCTAAGAAAGTGAGGAAATATATCTATGCTATAATTCAGCTATTGTAATTAAGGTTTACAATATTTCTCCGTAATATATTTCCTAGTTGTTACATTATTCAAAATGAAAAGTAATTCTAAAATAAAAACTTAAACCTTAAAATATGTGTTTATTCTTCACATGTTTTTCCTCACTCCCTAGGATCCAGCAGTTGCTAGCTTCAGAGTAGTTGTTGCCGCTTCTTAGCCAGCACCTGCACGACGTCTATAGGGATGTGAGCAACCACAGCTCAGTAAGTTAGGACGGAGGACTTACAACTATACCATACACACAACAAGGTTTTCAAGCACTTATTAGGTGCAATGCATGTGCAAGCAAATGCCATCGAACGACGTTGTCCGGCCCGTCGTGAGATTAGAGAAATTGCGCCCGCTCTAATCCGGGTTGAGAAGTTACCGTTAATGCAACAGCTCACGACCAAACCAAGGCTTGTGTAATGGAGACCTTGCTCCTCCCGCGACTACCTTTGAACCACTGTCTTCACCCCTGCCGCGACCTCCTCTCCTGTCACTTAGTTCGACTGAGGATGAAGAAGGGACCATTTTACAATTCTGCACTATCCCTTCCGAAGGGGTCGGTATTTGGCCGGAGAGTCCTAAATCCCCTAACGGGTTGTCATGCATGTTCGATTATGATTACTGGTCGTATATTTAATTAAGTTCAGTTTAGGGTGATCAATCATTACATACAATTCATACAATATGTGCCAGAGCAACAAACAAAATCATAGTATCACCCATAATCAAGCATATACACACATTCAACTATCTAACAAGCACAACCAAGCATAATCTTAAGTCTCCAAAATACAGTATCGTATTAATCCCAACTTACCTCGACTCTTCGCTCGCTCACTCGAGGTCCGATTTGCTCAGGCCATCGCCGGTTATCCCTATAACATGAACGTGGTTTTAGCTTTTCATATAAATATTACAAGTTCATTTTATTCTATAACGCTTATTGTTAGGTTTTGTTTAAGGTTTAATATGTCTAATTATCTAGGTATTAAGTCTTTTACCATTATTCTAGGTTTAGGGTTAGGTTCAAGTTCGGTTTTCGCATCGATTTCTAAATTAGGTTAAATTAGGTTTTAGTTTGATTTTTAAATCCTTAACATGTTCGAATCCTAATGTGAAATTAATCACATTAAGCTCGAGTATCCAAATATCCTATTGGGTCGTAATTTTGGTATTCTAAACTATTCGGTACACGCTAACCCTAATTGAGGTATCGAATTTATTCCCGATGTGTAAAAATCTTACATTTTGAGATATTTACTTAAAATTAAATATTATTTCAGATTTATTATTTTTCTGATTTCAATTATAATATTATCTAAATAACTTTATTTTTTAGATTTATTAATTTACATTTTCACATATTCTTAATTTCTTATATTCTTTACCTAATTTCCCTAATTAACCATACTTAGTACCTAAAGGCTAGGATTAGGGTTCCACTGCAGAGATTAACTTCCTTAAACATCTAATTAAGATCCAAATCAGTAATTAACATCCTAATCACCTAATTAATCCTAAATCACCCAATTTTACCATCATTTTAGGGCTAAAAATTAACTTAAAATTTTAGAAAATTAATTTAAAAAAAATGGCTTCATAGCATTGTTCTACATCATATGAGAATCCTACAGAAAAATTTTGAGCCCCAAACTACATCCCTAAGCTTATTTAATTTCCGGTTTAATCATGCTCGGTTTTGAACAATTTGTTAAGGACCCTATATTTCCAGACATAATTAAACTAAATCAACATTTTTTCCTAAATCTACATACAATAAAACCTCAGAATAACAAGTTTCATAATTTTCTGGGCAAAATAACTAATTTTACCAAATTATACAAGAATCGGGCTGGAATTTGGACTCACCGGTTCAGGTGGGTCCGGCCACCACGAACCGCCGTAGCCTTATCGGCCGGCCTGGGCACTGCCACCACCGTGTGGTGGTGGTGGCCGTCCACTCCCAGCTCCTTGTTTGGTGTAGGTTCCTTTTAAAATCCTTAACTGCACAGTTTTTCTTATTTTTTTTATTTTCTGGATTTTCTCTGGAATTTTCAACTCTCTCTAATTTTCTCTTATTTGTATCTGTCAAAATGAGCTTCTGAATTTTTCTTGCTATTTATAGACGATTTTTGTAATTATTATGCATTAATTTGACAAGATTTTGTCCAATTTCCTTGATTTTTGGCTTTTAAGTTGTTCAATTTTTATTGGTCAATTTTTATTTTTCTGACCACGACCTGATCTTGCATCAGCTTATCCTCTTCTGATTTTTTCTGATTTTTCCATAATTATTTTATATTTTTATTTAATTATTTGCTTAGTTTTCGGCCAATTTAGGTAATTACGCGTATTTTTATCTACACGTAAATACATGTGGGGTACACGTGAACATTCCTAAATATTATTTTGGTCATTCTAAAATTTTTAGTATACATATAATCTATCTCTAGTAATTTATTAGTTATTAGATTACACTTTTTGCCTTTTTAATAATTAGCAATTAGCAATTATTATGCTTAAAATTTGAAAATTTTATAGCCTCCTATTTTACTATTTATTTTCTTAAATTTAAGTTTACGAGGTCATTTTTACTAATATTTCTCTCAATAGTTTATAATTTGGGTGTGATCGAATCCTTTAGCCGATCGCCCTAAACCTTGGGTTCTAAGTTCAATCTTACGGTTACTTGGCTGAACTTTGGGGCTTACAGTTATTGCAGCTCACTCTTATAATATAAATATCATTTTTATTCTTTATACTCCTCATTACATATAATTTTCAAATCATTAGTAAAATTATAATTTTACTCGGTTGTTTAGATTTTGTATTGCTTATAATCTAACTTATCCTAATTTAGTTTTTGATTCAATTTTTATATCAATTTCTGAATCAGGTCCTAATTATGCTTTTGGTTACATTTTTTATACATAAACCCTAAGAACTCCTCTTGATCTAATATATAAAATTTATCTAACTGTATTTGGGTATATCAAGTCTCCTATTTAATACCTAATCAACATTCTGGTTTGTACTATACACTCTACTTCTAATTTAATTTCTGAATTTTCCCTCAATATGAGAATAACTTACATTTTTCACATAATTTTCTAAATTTATGTTTCAAATCAGATTTATATTATATTTCTAATATTATCAATTTAACCTAATTCATTCCATCCATTTAACTTCTTACCTTCATATATTCCTTCATATCACATAAATTATTCATTAATATCCTCTTTCTTTCTTGTTTTACTTACCTTATTTTTTCTTTTATGTATTTATACTATGTTATTAGTTTTATTTTCTATCATGACACGTTTATATCATGTTTTGTATACATGAGTGCATCGAAATGGGATTGTGATTTTAGGTAAAGTTGACAATTTAGGACCAAACTTGCAAGACTCAGATTTGACATGACAGAACATGATTTAAACAAGTCTGTATATTAAAAAATTGACATAAGACATAAATAGGTTAAATCCTTTCAAACACTTTAACTTCATGTTCAAGTTCATATCCAAGTCCTAGATCATTTGTGGACCCATTTATTAAAAAGGTCCCATAATAAGTCTGGGTTTAACCCATGAACTCCTTTAACATTAATAAGTATTTTAAGTTTTTCCTTTTTTTCCCACTAAAAGATGCAACAAAAGTAAGGTTTCATTTATTTAGATTATAGTCACCAAAAGTGCTTCTCACTTCCTTCTAGCTACATAGCCACAATGCCAAAACTCAAGTGTAAACCTTCTTTTTAAACTTTTTTTCCCCTTTACTTTGAATGAAGATGAGAGTCACATAACCTCATCTTCAATGAGTAGGTTTGTTTAATTTTTTCTTTATTTACTATAATTACTACATTTTACATTATAGTTAATCACTATAATCTTAAACGAAAGAATGCTAACGTTCAAATTTCTATCCCTATTTATTTTAAAATTATCTTAATTTGTTTCATGTTATGTATTTGTTTCTCATTAGCGGAAATTGTCACGTTGCTCATGGCATGAAAACCAAATAAGAATAGGTAGTTTTGCAATTTTATTCTGTGAATTTGAGAGTAAATTCTTTTTCTTATAGGTTGTTTTGTAGCGTGATTTAGTAGATTTTGTGTTGTGATAAATTAATCCAAATTTATGCAAATGAGGCTTACTTTAATATATCAATAGATCAAATCTTTTTGGTTAAATCTTCACTAATGGTGCATATCCTTAGGAGACATATATATATCATTAATATTCTTTTCTTTTTATTTTTTATTCTTTTTAAACTTACCATGCATTCCTTTCATATTTTACAAGCTGGCCAACTAGCTAGAATAAGCCAATGGTTGTTATTATTGTTCATTTTCCTATGGCATTGCAGTATATGAACTAACTAAATGCTTGGTTTATAAAAATTTATATTATAAAATTGAAGTTACCTAGTACATGAATTAATATGTCTCGTGTTTTAACTTGAAGAGTTATATCAATGATCACATGTAAATGTGATGAATTCAACTATTTTTATTTTGATAAAAGCTTTACTTTACATTTTGAAAATAAATCATATGATGGTTGAATTGGATGCAGAACGTCATATAATGGTTGAATTGAATGTGTTAAGCTATTGAAAAATTAATCAATATCAATATCCTTTTGTTACATGAATGACACATAATACCTTAAGTATACTAGTATCTATAGTAGCTTCAAAATCCGCATTTAGTATTGAAGGTTAAATCCTTGATCAACATCATAGTTCATTCAAGCCGGAAATTATAGAAGTATTTTTTATGTATAAAGGATTATCTATATGGAGAAGAAGATAATAAACTAAGCTATCTTTTTTTAAATTTTCAACATAATGTAGTTTATTCATATGATTCTTTTTTATTATTATTATAGTTTCTTTGAGAGTCTGCCTTGATAGAGAATGTAATAAATTTGGAATTTAATACCAATAGTAACATCGACTCAAACCATGGTTCCCCTTAATTTAGTGATACTATACAACTTAAATTTTTCAATTTCTTATATATAATGAGACTTTATTAGTTTATTTCACTAAAAATTTTATTTAAGTTGTAAATTTATATTGAGTGTCAACATCCTATGCCATTTGCACTTATAAGACTTAAATGTTATTATCTTCTTTTTCTTTTTGTGTCTTATTAGAAAGTATTTTATTGATTTATTTATAACTTTTTAATCAATAAATAGGTCCAACTCAGACACAAGACACACTTATTAAATAGGTTAGATTACGAGCTTAAGTTTTTATACATGACCAATAAATGGATCATGTTAAGGGTTGGTTTTTTTAGACACAAATTTGTTTAAACATAAAAACGATATACGACATAATAACATAAATTATCAATCCTAATTTCAACTTTTGTTCCCTTTTCCTGTTTAGAAGGTATGATTGCTTTCAAGGAGGAAAGGTGCAATTGCAATTCCATTCTCCTTCATTAACTTTTATTAATTAAAATTGCTTATTTAACTTTTCGCCTAATTATGACATCTAATAAGTAAGAGTATTTTATTAACAAATACCATTATATATACATTCCATTCCATTTACAGAAGTGAAATTTTGATTTTGATTTTGATTTTAATTCAATTTCATTTTATTTTAGACCATTTTGTGTACACATATCTAGCATCCCAAACATTACAAATATCATCTCCCATTATCCATTAATATTTCAAAATGATTGAATACACCCCTCAATCAAGATTTTCATCAATTTAACATTAAATTACAAAATAAGCTCAAAAATTGCTTTTTATTTATGATTTTAAGGCTTAAAAATTAAGTAAAAATTTAGAAAATTAATTTCAAGAAAAACTCTTCATAGCAATGTAATATATACCTTAAATAATATATACAAAAAATTTTAACTCAAAACTACATCATTAAGGTTATTTAAAATAAAAGCGAAATTTTGATAATTTTCCACATTAATTTGATATATTTAATAAATTAAACAAAATCAAGTAGAAATTTTGAACTCATCGTTTGAATTGCTTCCAGCCACTAACGATGGCTCCACCCTTGTTGGCAACCCCTAGCAATGGATCAGTTATTAGGTGGTGGCCGTGGCCGTTTCTTCTCAAGTGGTGGTTAGACGTATGTTTTCCTTTAAAACCATAAATGCACTCTATTTTGTCTAATTTTTATAAAATTTTCTCTTCTCTTCTCAACTCTCTCCAATTTTTTCTGAACTCTTCACCATCCAAAATGAGTTTTGGTGGGGGTTTACTAAATTTATAGGGTGGTTTAGGGTTTTTGTTGTAATTTATTTTGGACAAGTGTCCTTTTCTTTTTTCTTTTTCACTTTCAAAATGACTAATTCCTATTTGTCAATTTTCCATCTTCAATCCTTGCCATGCCCCAAATCCAGACTTTTCTACACTTTATATATATTTTTTTCTTAATTGTTTTAGTATTATTTTAACATATATTAGATATTTTAAGTAATTTCGAGCAGTTTTACTTACACTTAAATACATAAATAGTACAAATAAATAATCATAAATATTATTTAAGTTATTTTATAATTTTTAATATTCATATAATTTATCTCTAGCAATTTGTTAATTATCAGAACTTATTTTACGCATTTCCAATAAATAATAGGTAAAATACGTATATTTTATAAATATAATATTTAATTATTTTATTTTCTTAAATCTAAATTTATGGGGTTATTTCTACTGCTATTTCTAACTTATTCTTAAAATTCGGGTTTAATCAGATAATTTACATCGTCTTAAATTTTACAAACCATATAATTAACTCATTGTGGGTTAATTATAAGTTTTTGTAGCATCTCACAACTTATTTACTGAAAAGAAATTATAAAATTTTAAGGGCATTTGGATGCTTTACTAGGCTTTAAAAAAATATCTAATACACTTTCCATCCACATTTATTCCTTCTATTTTCTTCTTATCTAAACAAGTATTTTCCTTTCATTTTTATTCATCTCTATTTCTTTCATTCTAATTTCTTGCTCTTTTTCCAAACATAGTATAAAGCGACTCATTTCAGACACACCAAAGGACACTTCTATCCCCTATTTTTATATATTCTTAAAACAATATATATATATATATATATATATATATAAACAGAATAAAGTACCTCTAGTTCCCACATCATCCTAAAAAGTGAAAGCATGTCGAGGTAATATTTCTTGTTTTGTTTTGTTTTTTTTTCTTTTTAACCTGATTTCACACCTCATTTTAGCCCCTAACTTCAAGTAGAGAACTTTAGAGGAAGAAAATACAAGGTTAAATTATATCAGCTCGTTACGTACTTTCAAATTAAAAAGCTAAGCATATATAATGTTTAAGCTAACTTCGTCCCTTATTTTTGGCTTTCATTTTAATTTTAGAGTATTGGTAAAGTAAATCCACGTCTCAATACGGACTAACTTTGAAATATTAGAAATTATATGATCCCACAATTTTTTAAAATGTGCCACTTATCCCTATACAAAGCTAACATGGCAGTTTATGTGGAAATTTTAGTTGACATGGCGATACATGGATGCTAATATGGCATTTATTTGAATATATTTAACTAATTAATTTTCAAAGAGTAATGAAAATACGAAAGAAAAGAAAATATATAAAATAATAAAGAAGGCATAAAATTTAAAAAACAAAAAGAAATGTCTGTATAAATAAATATGTATATTATTAAAATGGATGGAGTTTTAAGTAACTATTAAAACAATATCTTAATTATTTTTACTTTTTTAACCTTTTAAATAAAATTTTGATTATTAATTTAGAGATTTTAAGAAAATATAACTCCCTCTCTCTCTCTCTCCTCCAATATTTTCGCTATCCCCTATTCTTCTCTCCGCAATTCATATATCTCTCTTCTATTAATATTATAATATATTGATTATACTACGTAACTTTATTCATTTTGTATATATGTAACGTTGGTGTATCGCTATATCTAAATATCTTCGTACCAGTTAAAATTATCGCATTAGATGCTATGTTAGCTTTTTAAGAAATTAGAAACCTATGTAATTTTTAAAATTTTCAAGAATAATTTATATATTGAAGATAATATATATATATATCAATATATATATTGACATTAACTTAAGATTTTGGATATCAAATATCCTGATACATAAGATCTTGAAGTCCTAGCGCTAAAGGAGCGGATGCGTGATTGTGGTACCGGCTTGGCCATCCCTTTTTGTGCTCTAATCACTCTTAATTTTTTGTTTTTTCAATTATATGTATTACAATTTTAAGAAAGAGAGATAAATGGTGCTTGGTTATTTCCTTCAACCTTTTTAATAAAGAAATTGAACTGCCTTTGTCGTGTGTTAGTGGTATTCTATTTTCTTGTCCGGTCAACCTCAAGTGGTGACGTTATGTGTCGTTTGTCGATACTTTGCTTCAAAACAGACGTGCATGAATTTGGTTCACACGCTTATTCCACAATCAATTTTCAAGACATATATAAATGATCAATCTTGGAACATTGACAAATCATCATTGTACCGACCAAAAATTAAATTTCTTTCCATTTTGCTTTTTACTTTTTAGTCCGATAATCACTTGCTGTCATATAGAGCCAAGTTTAGTACTTCAATCTTGTTTCCTTTTAAGTTATCATCGATGTCTTGAATGTTGTTTCCTTTTAAATTGTCATTGATGTCTAATTCAAGAGAAAAGCTTTAATAATACGGAGAATTAATAAGTAATATATAAATATTAATAAATTAATGACAATTTAAAAGGAAACAACATTCAAGACATCGATGATAACTTAAAAGGAAACAAGATTGAAGTACTAAACTTGGCTCTATATGACAGCAAGTGATTATCGGACTAAAAAGTAAAAAGCAAAATGGAAAGAAATTTAATTTTTGGTCGGTACAATGATGATTTGTCAATGTTCCAAGATTGATCATTTATATATGTCTTGAAAATTGATTGTGGAATAAGCGTGTGAACCAAATTCATGCACGTCTGTTTTGAAGCAAAGTATCGACAAACGACACATAACGTCACCACTTGAGGTTGACCGGACAAGAAAATAGAATACCACTAACACACGACAAAGGCAGTTCAATTTCTTTATTAAAAAGGTTGAAGGAAATAACCAAGCACCATTTATCTCTCTTTCTTAAAATTGTAATACATATAATTGAAAAAACAAAAAATTAAGNATATATTAAAATTTTATTAATACTTATAATATACTTGTCGATCCATGTGCCATTGAATTGTTTTTCCCTAATTCAATAGAAAACAAACCACTTCCTATTAGCCGACTCTGAAATAATAACCATTAATCAATATGTAGTATGATAGGACTGTATTAGAATTATTAGAATATAGTATCGATATTATTTGTATATATAATATGGATATTATTTTTATGTGTAGCTCGGATCCATAGTGGAATTTTCCGATGTTGCTCCCTGTCACGTCATCCATTACGCCTCAACATGGAGTAATTCACAAGTACAATGATGTGTAAGTGCTTCAAGAGATAGTACAAGACTGTCTTCGAGATGTACCCGAGGGTTACACTTACTGATACTGTGTTTCTCACAATAACAAGCTCCCATGCATAGACCTTATCTTATTCACGACATTTATAATTTTTTATCTCGGATTGATATAACATGTGAAATAATTTTAAAAAAATAAAAGAAAAACCATACAGCCTTCCCACTTCTTAATTAACACTTGTATGTATCATGTTTTATTAATTCCTTCCTATTACTTTCTCAAAACATGGCTAGTATATAGGTGATAAAAGATAATTGAAGTGCCCGATGAGAAAAGGAAAAAAAAAATAATAAAAGGCTTAACATATAAGATATTAACTTTTAACATTTCTTAATATTATTTCTGTCTAGTGAGCTGATGCGTGAACATTTTAGAGGCATCAGATTTATATTTATTTAGACGAGATTTTCAAAGGTACAAAGTTTTTTTTTTTTCTTACTTTTAAATCAATATCTGAATTACTGAAACAAATTTTTATAGGTAATTAAATCCTTTACGTTAATATATTTGGACAATAATTTTGTGGAAAGGGATTACGGTCTAGCTAGCACGACCGTTGTATAGTCTGATTATGTATTCGAAGCATTGCAATTCTTCTGAATACTCCTAAAACGGACCTGACGTAAACTTACTTAGTCCAATGTATCGTGCAGGAGCTAGTGGAAGTCAAGTGGCGACATTATGTGAACATTCTATGATTAGTCCAAAAAGACAAATTCACCGACTGGGATGGAGAGAAGGATCTCAGGTACGTGAAAAATAATGGGGGAAAAAAAGAAGAAGAAGAGGAGGAAGAAATAACTAAATTAACTATACAAATTCCACCATATATGTTTCTTTATAGTATTTTGTAAATTATTTTGTTCAATCCAAGTAAATATTTATTATTATTATTATTAACCGCCATCATTTCTCCAATCATATTTTGAGATCCCATATATATTTATTATAATAACAACCAATATGTCACGTGTAAACCATAAAAAAAAAAAAAACACTTGACGAATAATATAAAAATCTGATACTATAAAGTGCAATTTACAAAAGAATTCAGATAAGTTGGTTATGGAAACGACCACGATACCCTATATTTAATATCATCGTTTCACATACTAAAACTTTTCTCGTGTATGGCACACTGTTTTGGACACATTGTTACGTCATGATAGCCAGGATAAGACCATGAAAAAGAAGTTCCGGTTTAATGTTTTCGACCTAACCAATATTTTAACTATAGCTGAGGATAACAACAAAGCCGGCATATAAGGGGGGAAAAAACAAAAAAGAAACCACATGCAAGTTCTCCAGTTTTGCCATGTATTCCGATTGCTTTGCTCCCAAATCGGTTGCTGCTGTTGTCAACTTGTTTTCAACAAATTGCACTTTACATTATCTTACAGCAAGAGGGACGTACGTGTGTGTCGTCGAAGCTATAAAACCGTGAGAGATGTCCCGGTTTTGCACAAATAATTCATTAGGTAATACATACCACATATTACGCATATATAATATATAAATATTAATAAAATATTGACATATATGATGTATACAATTACATGTGATAATTAATTTAAAAACTATTCATTCCATTATTATTCATATCAATATTAATTGATATATATACATGACGTGTAATACCTATTAAATCTTTTTTGTTCTTTATATTAGCATCCAAATGAAAATAGATCCGATATATATAGATCTCATCTATATAAATCATACATAGATACATAAGATATGGATGCTATATCGAACCTAGTAATATTAGATTTTTCTTAATGCAAAAAACCCAGCTTATTTAAATGCAATATATATAAACATTATTAGGGTAGGATTTACATTTTGTACTTAAAAGTATTACATACTTTAAATGCTTACATGATGGAAAAATCATAAATATATTATATATTTCCCAATGGAAATATTAAGTTTGATGAACAACGGTAAACCAAGAGTATTCACTAATTATTTCCTTGTGAATTTGTACACCAATATGGTAACAAATTAAAAGTACTAACAGATATTGTATCAACATTATAATGCTAAATAATTAAATGGATAAATCATATACTAATTGTTAATAGGGCCTTTTAAATCTGAGTATCATAAGCTCATGCTGACTTAATCAAGCTCATGGCCTAAGCTGCTCTTCTTTAGATTCAGCTTATTTGTCTTCGCAGCCAGCCTCAATCCCGGCCCACTGCCTAATTATAGTGATCCACAACGACTATAGCATTGTAGATAAAGTTGGACAACTGGATCAACCAACTGTCTCATACAATTATGGACCACATCGAACCCTATAACTCTATTACTCATAGCTTATGGATGTAGCTTCTACCCAATAACAACTCTGCAACCATTGACTTCACTTCTCTATACATATCAAACTACCACCAAACAATAAATCGCTTGATACTTGGCACACCTAAGCTATATTTTTCCATTTAGCGTACTTATTATATTTCTCTATACATTTTGCTGACTTACACAACGGGATAATCGTGTCCAACAATACCTCAGTGCCTTTCATTGTTTATTGTTTTGCAAGCTCTCCTTATTATGCAAAACTCAAACTGCTTCTAATCTCTACTGTCCGAGACAACGTTAATATTTAAAAAATATAAATTTTCTCTATGTAATAATTATCATATGTCAAGAGAAGAATGGACATACTACCTTTCCATGACCATCTAAAAAACTTCCCTCCGCACCATTTACTGTGACTCTTCTTCATTACTTTTTAATTTATTTAAATAAACATATTCTTTATATCATGTAAAATATGTTAATCTTGCACTTTAACGTCCTCAAATAATATCACTTTCATATCTTATTCTAATAAGCTATTCTCGACATGAATCGATTCATACTAAATGATTGATCGCTCAACCTTTTCCATTAATCATTGTTTTTTCTCCTACAAACGTTACTTGTTACTTGTTAAGGATGTTCAACCTGGACGGACCAAGGGGGATGAAAGGGGCTTAGTCCCTTAAAAAAAAATTTCGGAAAAAAAATTAATTAATTACAAACGAGTAATATATATATTGTATATTATATTGTTTCTATTTCTGATGGAAAACTTTGAGGGATTTGGATCCTTTAAAATTTTTCTTATTTTCTAAAATTCCCTAAAATTGCAAATATAATAATTACCATTGTCTAAATTTTTTAAAAATCATAACATTACGATGATATTATAAAATATTTCAAAAATCTAAATAAACACCGACCAATTTTGTTATAAGTTTTGATATCATAAAATCTTTGAAAAATCTAAATAAACTCAGACCAATTTTCTCGTAAGTTTTGGTTTCGCTATGTAACATGCATATGTTAAATTATAATTATTTTCCCCGTTTTTATATCTTATAGTGTTTCATTTTTCAAAATATACTCTCTTTCAAAGTTTTGCCTTTGTCTACATCAAATTGATGGAAATTATTCACTCAAAAGACTTCTCCCACATTACAAATGTCATGCCATCACACAACTGGATAAGGCCTCCACGGTCCAATTAATCAGCAAAATGACAACCCGTCTCATCATATTTTTTTCTTCTTCATTTTTTTTTTTTTTTCATTTTCCATCTTTAAAGGAAGGAAAATAAAATGGAGCCCGATTCGTCTTTATAAGATAGAATCAAAGAGTATCATTACTAGATTGTCTTTGCAGTATGTTATTATAATTATATTAAATATAATTGGGAAATAAATTTAAATTTAAAAAATGAAAATCACAAGTTATCTAGACATTTTTTTATTTTCTTTTTTTTTAAGAAAAAAGAGTTATATGTAAAACCAAATGAAAGAGAGGAACAATAAGTAAATTATCCGGAATTTTCTGATAAATTTATTTTGCATATATTATATTGTAACTATATTTCACCGTTCAGAATCATCTTTCTCTAAAAATTGTATTTAAAACTGGGAAAATCATAACAAACTGACCACACAGGCATTATATGATAATCGATTCTATACTTCAATTCCAAAACTCGCAATCGTATACAAAAAGAATTTTACTGAAATACTTTAACTTCTGTAAATTATGTATCCATAAATTAGCAGTGATGAATGAATTGGAACCCAACCTACTGCACAAAACATTGTCGAAAAGGCAAATTAAATTTAACAAGGCATCGATATGAAAAAAGAGGGGGGGAAAAAAAGTATAGGAAAGTAAAAGGATCATAACTTAAGTTTCGAAAAATACAACTTTCATCTGCCTATTCTATTATAATTACTATACAAATTCATCCTGTAATCGAGGATGGATCGCTCCTCTTGTTGGAGGAAATATGCTGTTGAAGATCAAGCAACTCAAGCTCCTTCTGCCGGATGAGAAGCACCATTCTCTCGTTTTCAAGCCGCCTTCGCTCATTTTCGAGCTTAGCTCTTTCCATTTCCCTCACCTTCTTGCTGCTGAATTTCACCCACTTCCACCTTTGCTTCTCCAGCTCGAATGCTTGGCCTTGATAGCTCACTTGCTGCTCTTCCAGTTGCAACAGCTTTGTTTTCAACCATTGCTTCTTCTCCCACGGGCTCTTCATCCCATCTTGAATCATACTCATCACTTCACTACTGAATTGCTGCATCACGGCCGAAGAAAGTGAGAGTAGGCTTTTCCTCGGCCTCTTTCGACCATGCCTCTCATCATTTTCATGCTCATCATCACGTCCATGGTGGCCACCATTACCCCTTGAAGCTCCTTCCACCACCTCATCTTCATCCTCCTCCTCATCATCATACTCTGAATCATCATCCTCCTCGTCATCACATTCTTCTTCACCACTTGCCCCCTTTGCCATTTTAGACATCTCCGTTTCTGTCCTACCAGCATTATCACCCACGGTGGGGTTTTCCACTGAATGAAAGCACCTTTGCTGCTGTTGGCCATGAGACGGCTCAGCAGCTGCCTCGGGTGAATGATGAGCACCAGCACTTGTGGCAGCTCCCCCGCTACAACTAACATGACCACAACTAGTATGATAAGCACACATCTCCCTAAAGAATAGATGCTTAGAGTTCAGCAATTTCCTAACTTCTTCCTTCATTTTAGGGGTCAAATCCATAGTCTCAAGCAAGGCTTGATTCTCTACAACTCTACAAGCGGTCCCTCTACCAAGTATATCGTTCACCCTCTTATACCTCTTATTCAAATCATTAAACTTGTCTTCACATTGTTGTGGAGACACATAAAACCCCTTCTCCATCATAGCCCTCGAAACTGACTTCCACTTCCCTTTCTTCTGCAACAAACCGCCAGATTTCTTCTTCGGGTCATTCGACTCTGTAGCACCCTCATCACCAATATAAAAAACAGCCATTATCAAAAGCCTCACCATAGTATCAGTCCATTTCATTCTTTGCCAAGGAGACGTCTTTCTTTTGCCATCACCAGCGCTATCATCAGGAGCCATACCAGGCTCATCATCATCACTAAGTGTCAAAGCTTGCTTCGCAGGTTTCGAAGAAGCGTAAGGGAAAGTAGCTTTCATTTGGGTCTGTTGATGGTGGTCTGGTTCGTGATGTGTTGTTGCATAAGCAACCATTTGAGATTGGTTAAGCGTGTGAGGAGGGTTTTGGGGGTTTGGGGGGTTCTGTTGCTGGTGTAGTGGCATTTCTAGTCCTAACATACCTGAACTCATACTAGAAAACATGCCACCACCTAAAGCACCTTGTTCCATCAACATAAAATCATAAACCTAAGTAAAGCTCTCACCTTTAAATAAAATAATTATTAACTAAATCCGCCCAAAAGTGAAAATACCCCGAACCACTTGTGTTCTATACAATTAACAAGGAATTAAAGCAAGAAGAACCAGTTGAAATATTCAAACTTCAAGCTTATTCGTGCAGCTTTAGAGAATATACAACGTACCCAATTGAATAAATGCAGAAAGGAACAAAACTCAGATGGGATTTTCCACCAGAACGACCAAATGTTGAAAAACACAGATCAAATCGCATCAGAACTCCAAGTCAAGTTTTGATATTTACCTTCCTTCGGTTCGTGTGTATTTAGAGGAAAAGGAGAATTGGAATCTTGCCAGTAGATGATGCAGCGAGAGAGTGATATAAGAGAGGTGTAATAATGATATACAGAGAGCGGAGCATCCGGTTTTTGATTCGCAGGGTAGAGAAGACATAAAACTGCCCATGGTTTTGTTGGTGTCGGTTTTGGGCTTTTAGTGTTCCGCACTCCGCCTACCGAACCCACAGGATTGTGCAAAAGGAAGATTAAGAGAGAGAATGAGAGAGACTTTTGAAGACCTCGTTTTTGTTGTATTTTAATCGTCAGTACACGTCTTATCGCAACTAGTCAGGGCTTTTTGCGTGAAGATTTCTCGTCGCCCAATCACCGCTGGGTGAGTATGCACTCATCTCGAGCTGGAAAACCCTGCTGCGTATTTGATTTATGCTTGCCTAATAATAGTTGTAATACATGATACTTACTGGCCAGAAAAAAAAAAAAAAAAGACACATATATTTGTATGCTTCGTACATAGTTAAAAATAATAAAAAAATTATACCGATAAGTATAAATGACTAAAAGTAAATTCAAATAAAGATTGATGTTTCAATAGATACAAATAAAGGATTAACATTCCAAAAAATGATTAAAATAAAGCATTACTATTATAACATCGTAGTATTAGCAGATGTATCCATTATCTGCCACATGGTATTAATGTGGTGCACGCAGGGTAAATATATAGCATTGATATGTGTATATTAATAATAAAGTAAATTAAAAAATAAATATAAACATAAAAAAATTACAAAAAAATTAAGAAAGTTAATAAAAAAAAGCAAATATATAATAAAAAATAGAAAATTTAAAGGTAAATATCTTAATATGTATATTGTATACAACATATAATTAATTAAAAATAAAAAATCTCAAAAATATAAAAAAAAATGAAAAGAGACACCTAAAGGCTGGAGAGGTAGCTAAGGATGTACGTTCGTACTTAAGTGGCCTACAATCACCCTTAGCGTTGGGGTGGCCGATTAAAAAAAAAAACTAATAAATTATAACTCATTTTAAAAAATGGATTATCGATCCATTAACCAGCCTTAGGGTGGTTGCCTGCCTAAGGGCTGGTCACATAACCCATTCCCCTCCACCATCCTAAAAGTGGTCAATTATCCCATAGTTGGATTAAAAATAAAAAAAAAGGTACAAAATCCAATAGGGTCACATAACCAAATGGCATCTCGAGCAAATTTTATTGAATTTTATTTTTTTTCTTTTGAGATTCGACCATACGACCCCCCTAGTTGTGGGTGGCCACCCCAAGGTCGGTTAGTAAATCAATGACCTACTTTTATAAGTGGGTCGTAACCTACTTGTTTTTTCAAGCTAAATTAGTTATCCTTAGGTCTTAGGGTGGTTGGGTTTTTTTTTATTTAATTTTTATCTTTTTATATATTTTTTATTTTGTTTTTTGTAATTAATTATATATATTATATACATTAGCATATTAAATTATTTGCTTTAAATTTTTCTTATTTTTTATTGTTTATATGTTTTTTTTTGTTATTTTTCAAATTTTTTTCAATTGTTGGTAATTTATTTATTATTAATATACACATCAACGAATATTAATAATGTTATAACGACAATTCTTTATTTTATGAACACTTATTGAAATTTTAATCTCCTTATTTAAACTTATCCTCGAACATTGATATACTTTGGTGTAATTATATCTAAAAATAATCGATAGATAAGAATAATTATTGTATAGGTCAAGAGTCTTAAGCAATGATTGAAAATATAAATGGTAAAATTATCAAGAGTATTTGATACATATTCTCATACCAAAACGTCTATTTTTATCGATAAACTTAGAGAATCTCACGGTACTTAAGAGAATTGGTACAAAAAAAGATACAATAATACTAACATGCTACGTAAATCAATAAGTAATATATAAGTATAAATAAAATTTTGACATTTATTAGTGAAAGAATGTACATTTTGAAAAAATACACCATTAAAGCCTTTCTTAGGTTAGGATACCTAGTTTAATACGATACTTCAAATTATTTTGTTTTGTAAATATTCTATGAGATCTGAATTTTTCAAACCATGCATAGAAAAAGCACTCACTCTTTTTTTGCTATTAGTCAAAATGTACCATTTTGTTATTTTTTTTTTTGTTTTTATTTTTTATTATTGTTGTTGTTGCTATTGGTTTGAAAAGCAATGATAATAAAAGACATATAGAAGACTTAAAATTGCTAAGTAATTTTAGTGAATTAACCATTGAATAAGTAAAGAGCTACTTAGAAAAGAAATGTACTTAGTATATTGATATGGCCAATGGTAGCAATTGGGGATCTAGACATGATAGACGTAGATATAACGCAATTTAAACTGGTCAGTGTATAAAAAAATCAACAAAGACACAAACAAATCAAGATCAGTTTAATCACAGTTAAATTCATGCTTAAGTTCAAGTCAAATTCTTATACCCTGACACTTAAACACAATACAAGATATATATTTTTTCATACATACATTTTGTTGCATAAATCATTTATTTTCAAGTTAGAGATTTCGACTAAATATATGGGATTCACTATTTTTAGTTATATATTCTTCTTACTATATTGTAACTTAAATAGATAAAAAAATTATGAACTCATACATAGATTCTTTGATTATCTTCCTTGAAATCCGATAAATAATGTAATAAATTTAGAAATTAATACTATAGTAATACAAATATCCATATAAGTCATGACTTTACTTAATTTAGTGATATTATATATTCTTATTGTTGCATTATAGTTTAAATGAGCAAAATATTACAAATTTATGCATAGATTCTTTAACAATCTCCCTTAAAAATATGACAAATAATATAATAAATTTGAAAATTAACACTAATAATTATACTAATACCAATTTAATGGATGGTTCCACTTAATTTAGTGATGTTATGTGACTTAAATTTCCGCATTTTCTATATTTTATAATATTTTACTTTACTAAAACTTTTGTTGGGTTATAGCTTTATATTAAGTATGAATATATTGTATCGTTTGTTTTGTAAAATTTAAATATTATTATTGCTTTTCTTTCCTTTATATCTATAAATAATTTATAGATTAATTATAACTTTTTAATTGATAACAAAAAACAACACAATAACACAAATTGCTAGCCTTAACGTAAACGGATCCAACTCAAATAAAAGACATACTAGGTCTTAGGTTTAAGTTTTCATATAAGATTAATAAACAAGTCATGTCACAGATTTAAGTTTTCTAAGTATAAATCCATTTAGATACAAAAATAAGATACGATATAATAACACGAATTACCGGCAACCTAAGCATCTTCCTAGGTATCCCATTCAATAAACATACATAATGGACTAGTGTGATAAATTAAACTCTGTAATCTATAAATATATATATACACATGCACATTATATGAAACCAAATTTTATTTATTTATTTTTGGCATCCATCTTTTTTTTTTTTAATTTTTTTTCCATTTCAGGAATTGAATTATATGGTGCAAGTTAAATCTAAGCCTCAACACTTTCCATTACAAGCGCAATTATCATACATTTATGTGGTATCACATTTTAACTCTTTCTTTTTAAGAAAAAATTAGGTCCCAAATGGAAAGTAATAAAGATATAAATCCTAGAATAGAAAAGAAAAAAAAAGAGAGAGAGAAAAAGAGTTTTTAAGGCCCTTCTAATAGTTTATTTTCTTTGACCATACAAAATGAGTGATAATATAAGTTATATTCAAATCAAATTGAAACTTAGATAATTAAAAATGTTAAACTGAGATAAAATATATAACTTATGTATTAAGAAGAAATAAAATCGTTTAATAATTAATATGAACAACTAGAACCTAATTTTTTTCTTTTTAACATGGATTAGATATCATAATAATTCAATTTGGATTACAGTAAGAAATTTTAAGAATGATAATCAAAATAATTAGAGATATAAACCGAAAAAATGATATGTCAATCAAGAATTACAAACAAACTAAATTGGGATTTAATGAATAAGTGAGAAATGATTATAAAAATGAGATTAAGGATTGTAATAGAGCATTTTAGTAATTAGGTTTTTTCAAACCATGAACCAATTTCTTAACTAATGATAAGGATCAAGGAACCATATCCATTTAGGGATTTCTTAGGTAAATCTAGCTTGGTATGTATGGAAAATCACTAAACTAGGTTTTTTAACTCTTGGCCTTATTAAGTTGTCTCATGCATAAAAAGTAAACTTGGAAAGTGTTATTTTAAGCTCGTTTCAATTTTGTTTAACCTTAATAGACCTTAAAAGAGCCTAAATATGCCTTAGGCTTATTTCTTAAAACATGAGCTCCTTTAGAAAAAAGATGGGCTTTATTTATTCTTCAAAAGCCTATGAATTACTCCAAGCCCATTTCATCACTAAAGAAGAAGAAGGCTTCAATATCAGCTATTAGATCATCAAGAGCCATCTAATAGTCATCTATAACATCTGTTCAGCTATCCATCTCATAATTGTCCAATAGTCAAGATCAACCTCTAAATCTATAAATAAGAAAATTCTTCTCTCATTTACAACATCTAAACCTAGGGGTAAGCTTCGGAGAAATATTGACACTTTATTAAAATGACTCTATAGAAAATCAAACCAATGAAATGATGAATCATGAATTAGGAACACATCAAGAACATCTGATTGGATCTACTATTATATGTGCACTTCAAGAATCCAAATTTACCTATTCCTCATCCCATTCCTCTCTTTACAACATTCCTTTGTAGATCAATGACTTAAGACTTCTTTAAGGATAATCAACATGCAAGCTTGGAGCCAATAAATGGTCAGCTACAGTAATCCCTCATACATTAAATGGTAATTCCCTAAAGAAAAATGTTTGATTTGATTCAATTGAGTAAATTTAAGTAAAAAGAAGAATATTATATGTACGACTTCATATGATAAAGCTTCTTCTATTGTTTTGCTTGCAGCACACCCATATAAGAGAATACTTGTGTTCTCATTCTAATCCTTCATGCAATACTCATTTAGAATAACAGCTACCGCCATTACTACCATCAGTATGCAACTTAGTAATACTCTACCCGCATTAGAATTACATGATACTAGATTTACATTAATTTCTACCATCCAAAAATATACTAGATAAGGATATATCCACCAATTCCCTATCAAAGATAAATGGGGCTCAATCAAAGGAGGGCTACAACCATTATTACCCTTAGCTCCAATTAGCTGAGATCTTCATCTTCTAAAGTTAAGGGGCATTGATGCTTGTAATTGGCATAAAACCATGTAGCATCGCATCTATGCTTAAGATTTAAAGCTAACTCTATTCAATCACGTTAGCTTCTTCAACATAGCTAATGAAGGAGAATCTTGAGAAGTATCTAAAGCAAGTTTATGTAATGTCCTTATTTGTCTTTGAAACTTTTCCATACCATCACTTCTTTTCTTTCATACATTGTATCTCACCTAAATCCCCTACTACTAACCATGATTGTTGATATCATAAGAATTAAGCCTTGGTTTATTCAAAAAAAAGTACCCTATCTAAATAATTAGGTTTATATAACATTAGAAAATTCTAATAGCTTTCCTACTATTATATTCTACTTGTTGAATATCAATAATGTTTAGATCAACATATTCTTTAGGTGAACTTCATATTTCCACCATAATGTTTATCAAGCTAAAAATTTGGTTTTCCTTTTTTTCTTCACTCGACTTCAATTAACCTAAGCCCATTTGACTCCTTAACTAAGTTGAGAAAAAACTCAAGTTTAAAAAAATGTTTTTTAAAAAAGAGTCACCACCTAACATAGTTGGGAAAATAATGGAACTAAAGACTAATGAATAAATAAGTCTTAATTTCATTCTTTATCCTGGAGGTTTTCTCAAAAAAAAAAAAAAAATCTAGAAATGAAACCAAAGTTTTGCTAAGCTTGAGGTCTATCTTATTAAAACATAAAAGTTTCAATTGAAAACATCAATAGTATGGCTAATGGACCTTCAATCTTTCTTCTTAAGAAAAACTTTCAAAGCATAGGATTAGAGGCTTTGTTATTTTTCTAAGAAAAAATTAGAAAAAGGGAATGTGCGCATACGCAAGCGCGCGTGTGTATGTGTCTATATATATATATATATTCTATTTTTTGGGGTCACTCGAAGTGCCTATTTACCCAGTAACTAGGATTAGACTACATTTGATTTTTTAGAAAGTGACAGTTTGCTAGTTTATTTTATTAACAAAAGTCTTTTCACTTTAAGTTCCTTACTTTTTGTTACTTTTAAAGAAAAAAAATTTTACCCTTTTTTGAAAATCTAAAATAAACTTCTAATTTTTGGAAAAGGGACAATTAAAACTTATTTAAGAAAATAAATTTTCTAGGTGTGGAAAAAAGCATTTGTTTAAGAAAATAAAAAGGCCCTTTTATTTTGAGGGGGAAAAAAAAACTTTGTTTATTTATGCAAAGCATCCAACAAATCCAATTTGATCTTCACATATAGAGTCACATTTTAAGAGATATTCAATTCATCAATAAATTACCCATGATTTTGTTGTTATAATCTCACTTCTTTTTACAATCCAAATAAAAAATCAACTATAAATTAGAAGAAAAAAATGATGACTTGTAAATCCATATGTAAATTCTATAAATATCACATCATATAATCAACTATTATAACAATTTTTAGTTAAAAATAGTTAGGTAAAATTAGTAGTTGTAATAGTAAGGAAAATTATTTAATAGTCACAAACAAATAGAATAAATATGTATCTCTACAAATAATGAAATATTAATGAAGAATGGAAGAGAAGTTTCATTCAAGAAAATAGGTCTTGTACTTTTAGAGAATGATTCTCTTTAAACAAGGAAAACAAACATTTTTTAATCAACTAAAATGTTTCATCCTTTTCTTTGATTCCATCATTGCCATATCTCATAACAACATCTACAATGAAATTCATAATAAGATAGTGAGCTATGAGTGCTATCATCTTGGTGCTCTAATCTTGACAACATGGACTCAAGCAAGCAATTCTTCATTCCAACATGCATAAAAAAAAGCACCAACAAGATTGTGAGCGATTTTACATATTTTTTAGAATTACTTAATTCCAGATTGCATAAAATACGATTAACTCTCCATTTTCTAGGTAATTTTGTAGATCCCATCATTCAATTGCTTTCTCCATTGCATATTAGTAGGATCAAAAGGAGATTCAAAAATTTTTTTAACATAACCCATTTGAATAGACACACAAAATTGAACTTTTCTTTTATTTTTACAAATGTCTTCATTTCCGATGAGTAGAAATACTTTACAAGAATAAGATAGGTTTCTAAAAGCTTCATGATAAGATTTGTATAGTCTCAACATGATTTTCTTTTTACATAATTTCATACCATTGAGAAACCACTTATCTATTCTTTTTTTTTTTTCTTCTTACTCTTTTCACTCCTCATTCTCTGCCACATATAACAATCCTATTCTTTTACTTTTCTACAAGCCCTACAAATAATAAAGAGCCTACCTGAAAAATTTTCCTTAAAAACCATATTCATGCATCATATAAATTATTATAAAGAAGAAGGGGACAATCATGACAATATACTTCAAAATGGAAAATACTTGTTTTGAGTTGGCAATAAGGCTTAGCAAAAAAATGATAGTTTTGAATACATCTCTGCACTTGATGATGAGAATGTACCGGTAAAGAATCAAGATCTAAAAGACATGACCGTTAATACTAACCTTGATAACTCAACTATTATATATGGCCATAGAATTCCTTACAAGAACATCAATGAAGAAGTTATGGAAGAAAATGTAACAACTATAGATGTGTACTATTATAAAGAAATGATAACCATAGCATCAATTACTTGTGTTAAAAAATTTAATATTCATGGTAGCTCATTTGACAATGATCAAGAATTTGTAGTGGTGAAAGATCAAGTGAAGATAACAACAAAACTTTATTGGCAAGAAACATGATAATTTGCTGAAAAATTTAAAGAGATATATCAATTATTCTAACAATGTCATTTGATCATTTGAGCACATTGTTCATGATGATCATAGAAGAAAAACAGTCTCAAAGGTGCAAAAAATAAAAGATAAAAAAAGTTGATGAATTTTATTTTTCTTGAATTGCATTCGTTAATGTTTGTTTGTTTGTTTGTTTCAACTTCAAGCTTAAAGACAAAGTTGCTTTGAAGGAGCGGAGAAATTGTTACAACCCAAATAAAAGATAAAAAATGAATTAAAGGAAAGTATGATGACTTGGTAAATGTAAGCCTTGCAATAAGGTGTTTAAAGTTGATACATAAAATTTAAGATGATCGAGTAAGTTAACCAATCAAGCCCAAATTTTACAATGAGTTAAGAATATTGATAAAAGTGATTCCATAAGTTTAAATTTATCAAAATCAATAATAAAATAATTAAATATTATAATGTTGAATTATATGTATATTCCGCTTATTTATCGAAAACGCATAAAATGAGTTTTGATAATTAATAAATAGATAGAGATAAATTATATACATACTAAAAATCATAAAATAAATAAATAATATTTAGGACTATTAATTTTATACCATATATGTATTTATGTGTAAGTAAAAATACTCGAAATTACTTAAAATACCTAAAATATATTAAAATAATACTAAATAATTAAGGAAAATTCATTAAAAAATCAAAAACAAATCAAGAAAATTGTTAGAAAATGTGGAATGGTCTAAAAATGGAGCATGGCATGTTGAGAAGTGAAGAAAATAAATTAACCAATCAAAATTACCCTACTCGAAAGTAAAAAAAAGAAGTGATAAGGGACATATTGCATGAAATAAACCCCTAATTTATCTAAAACACTCTATAAATTAGAAGACCCTGATCTGGAATTCATTTTGCTCTGTTAGAAAGTTAGAAAAATTAGAAAGAGACCAAAAAGAGAGAAGTAAGTAATTTTACAAAAAATAATGAAAATAGTGTGCAATCAGGGCTTATAAGGAAAACCTACAACCAACCACCACCTAGAATCAAACGGCAACCACCACTAGACAACAAACCCACCAGCTGAAGCTGCCAACACAGTGGTAGCCGCCGTTGATGGATCAAAGCCAATCAAATAGGGAGTCCAATTTCTCCTTCCGATTATTTTTAATTTGTTAAAAATATCACATAAACATAGAAAATTTCGAAATTTAGTATTTTGAGTTATTTTTGTATAAAGATTTAGGAAAAATTATCGACATATATAGTGCTTAAGAAATCCCTAAGCTTGAGTCAGTTTTCGATTTAGATTTAAATTACCTTAATCATGCAGTTTTAACTTCAAAATTTTTAGGTAGACTATTTAGGGTGTTTATGACAATACTATGAAGAGTTTTTCTGAATTTTTAAACCCTAAAATCATGCATAAAAGGTAATTTATAGGTTTAATTTAGTGATTTAGTGTTAATTTGTTGGAAATTCTTATTTAGTATGTAATTAGGTATCTTGGGATGTTAGCTGCTGATTTAGAATGGTATTTGTGGAGTTTAAGGTGTTAGTTGTATATATTATGCATAATATTTAATGAATAATAGGTAAAAAGAGCATATTTAAGTTAATCTTGTGATTTATGGTTAATTAGGTATAAATTCTGATTTAGGATGTAATTAGATATTTTAATATGTTATTTAGTGATAAAAGATGATATATGAAGTGCTAGAAATGTTAGATAGGTGATATAAATGTAAATTAAGTAATAAAACATAATATGTGTATATAAGAATTAAATGAATATAAAATATTAGGTCAAAATTGATAATATTATTATTATAATAATATAAAACAAATCTGATATGGAATGAGTATTTAGGTAATTATATGAAAAATATAAGTTATTCTCATATTGAGAGCAAATTTGATAGTTAAATTAAGAATAAGTTATACCGTATCGACCAAAATACTAGTTAAGGATTAGATAGGAGATTTAGGATACCCAAGCGTAATGTGAGTAATTTCACATATTGGTTCGGAAGGAGCTCCTAGGGTTTATATATAAAACTCGTAATCAGAAATTGAATAAGAACTTAAATCGAAAACTAATTCAAGACCTAAATTAGAAACTAGCTTATAATAGATCAATAATAAGTAATATATATATATATATATATAACTTGGATAATCGAGTAAAAATTATAATTTAAAGCCTATATGTTATAAGGGTATAAATACTAAAAGAGTACTTATATTATAAGATAAGTAGCAACAAGTTAAACCTACAACAAGTTGAACCTACAGCAAGTCTAGTGAGCAAATCGAGGATTTCAGATAAGTTAGGTTCAATAAATCGTTGTATGTTAGAGTACTATATTAAGGTACTCGGATGCTTAGGATTGTGTTGTTTGTGCTTGTAGGTAGATGTTTGTGTGCATGCCTATATGTCTTTGGTTATTAAACTATATTATGATGTTTTGTCATGTTGAACAACTGTGATTTCTATAGAGTGAAATTGTTTGATTACCCTAAACTAAGTTAAACCATATATGACCTAATACCTTAATGAGACACATATTGCAACCCCTTAGGAGATGATTAGGATTCTTCGACCAAATACCAACACCTTCAGAAGGGATAGCACTGAATAGCATAATGGTCACTTCTTCATCCTTAATTGGACCTAAGTGATAAGAGAAGAGATCATAGCAAGGATAAGGGCAATGATTTAAAGGACAATCATGGGGAGAGTGGTGCCTGTATTACATAAATTTAAATTTGGCCGTAAGCTATTGCATAATCATTGAAACTCCTTAACCTAGATTAAAGAGGGTGAAATTACTCTAATTTCATAATGGATCGGACCACATTGTGTGATGACATTTGCAAGTTGCATTGTACTTAATTAATTGTTTGAGAACCTTGTTTGTATTTGTTATGCAGTCTTATGTCTCCATCCCAACTTATTGAGCTGTTGGTTGCTCATACCCTTATAAATTTTCTCACAAGTAACAATTAATATGCTGCGTTATAATTATCTTGAGGTTAGTACTTTTTTGAAGAACTGTGGGGGAGTAAGGATAAACTGGAAGAACAATAGTATCATGAGAGTTTCGCTATTGACTCATAGATAAAAAAGAGAGTAATCATGTAATATTTAGTTGCTTTAAACTATTTTGTTATGTATACATTTCCCAGAGCCTTAAGATCATCTATGTTTATATCTATGTAAATATGACTTAAAGTTTATAGTTTTGTATGTAATATTATCAATAAACATGTATAATTGTTTATTTCAAATGATGAGTCATAGATGTCTTGTGTAAATCATATCTATGATAGTAACTGTGAGGCTAGTTACTATTATAGGTTAATTTATACGACAAGACCGGTACTACTCCACCACTTCGAGGCTTAACATTTTTTGGTTGGTATAAGAGTGTAATTCTAGTGAACTTGCTTTGAAGTGTCATAATTAAAAGAAATAGATATTATAGGAACACTATGAGTTGGGTAGTATTAAGTGGGCGATAAAAAATTATATTGAGCATACTAAAGTGGAAGTAAGTATAACATTTAATGTATCGAGTGTTAACTAATCCTAAGCTTAATTACAGGGTTGTATAGATGAGTTAATAGTTAGTTAGATATGGTTTAGTTGGAATAGAGATAAGTCCCTTATTGATTACAGGGTAAAGATATAGTAGCTGTTGTTAAAGATGGCCTATTAGAATATGTTTAAGATTGTTGATGAGATTATCGATAAATTCTATGATAGAATGTATTATACTTGACAAGATCAATGGGCATTGATGGAGACGAATTTATGACCCTAATACAATAGATATATTGTAATAACAGCTTTCGAGCAGAGATGGCTGGATAAAGAAGGAATTATAGCTTTGATGATGCCTGTAGGATATTTCCCTGCTAAATTAGAAGAAGGAAGACCCCACCCAACTAGCATCACTTATATTCCTACCGGCATACTACACATTCCTAGGTATTATCCACTAGGGATTATTGATTGGTTTTCTTATTTTTCAAAACCAATCAAAGTAGGAATAGAAATACCCTTAGAACCTAATGAACTTAACCCTGAGCCCACGATACCAAGGCCATTATAAGAAAACCCACCATCCGCAGAACCGCAAGGGGGAGCTCATTCAAATACAAAAAGTAGTCATTAAGAGAATAGGCCTAATATTGAAAAGGATTCAGAAGAAGAACCCAAAGAAGAAGAACAAGGGATGGATAATGAGGATGAATTTAGCACAAATATGAATGCTATTGACATGTAAGCTATAGCTAATGCTAGAATAGCTAAAGTAGGAAATGGACCAGAAGGGTAGGTAAAGGCAAAACTTGTACAAAATGAAGAAATAGAACATTAGGAAATAAGAAATGGTTGTGTGAATGAGTTTAAGGATGATGAAGTGTATAAGGTGATTGCAATTCTTGAAAGTCCCGAGATAATATCCATAAGTTTCGAATCTACAAATGAAGAAGATAATATAATGGATGGACATATAGAGTGGGTTCCTTTTAATCAGGTTGCTGCTACAAATAGTTCTTCTGATGAAGATTAGTTATAGTTGACTGATTGTGTTTAGTTAGATCTCTAGGTGTGTCCAGTAGCATTTTTGGCTAAAACTGATGTATGTTTTGATCCTTTGATGTATTTTCTAACTTTTGATGTATTTTGTAACTCCTGGATCATGTTTAGATGTTGTAAATAGTTGATGTAATTGAGTTTAATGTAATTGAGTTTAATGTAATCTTTTGTGTTATACGATTGTAAATATCGAGTTTATACAAGTTAATGTAAGTAGTGATGTAATTAATTGGTAAATCTTATGTATATAATCAACAGTCTATTGAGTTGTACTTTTTATTTTCTAAAGTTGTAATCAATTATAATATATATATATATATATATATATATATATATACTATGCATATTAATTGAAATGATTTTGTTAATGCTATTTTATAGGAATCCAGTAAATAATGAAATATTTATAGAAATAAGGAATTGGATGACTTATAAATAGATATGTATGCAAGTTTTATAAGTTATAAATACTAAGTGAGTATGGCTAAAACTAGAGGCGAGAGTCGTAATGGAAAGACCAAGGGAATCAGAAACCTTTACCATGAGTACCATCACCCCTAAGGGAACAACACAGACAGGATATACCCCTACTACCGCAAGAGGCTACACCTATTGGGCAATTACTTGCTAGTATGCAAACGATGATGAGGTAGTAGGGAATGCTGATTCAACATCTTATTACTGGTGATAATATTGATAATAGGGGGTCGTAAGGGACTAAACAAAGAGTAAAACAATCACAAGATGTAAATAAGCTTCCAAAGTTTATAAAAGCAAATTAGTACTTCAAAGGAGAAATGGATAAACTAACCTTAGCTAACAATTGGCTAGCCCAAGTTAAATGAAATTTTGAGGCCTTTAGAATCCCAAAATCCAAAAAATTAGCATATGGTACCTTTATATTAAAGTTGGTTGCTCGAGTATGGTCAGACTTGAAAGCGAGACAACTAAGGAATAATATCACCTAATAGAAGTTTAAAGAAGAATTTAAGAAGGAATACTTCCCTCATAGTGTCCAAAACAAGATGGTGAGAGATTAATTTAAACTTAAGAAGGGAGGTATAAGTGTGACTCAATATGAAACTAAGTTTAATAGACTGTTGCAATATACACTTGATTCTTATCGAGATAATCCTGAGTTAAAGAAGGATTTGTTTCTTATTAGGTTTGACCCTACAATGTGTTGTAAGTTGGAAGATTATGGTTTCTCTACTTACAATGAAGTGGTGGATAAGGCAAGGAAATTGGAAAAAATCGTGTAAGGATGCAAGCAATATAGGGTCAAAAGATCAACGAGGATTATTGACCCAATTCATCATTTAAAAGATCATATCTTGGGGCAACTAGTAGTTCCAGGCAAAAAAGAAGGAAACTAGCAACTTTAGCTAGTAGCCTAGTGCAATTAGTGCTCAAATTGAATTTTTATGATAAGGATGATAATGTTAAGTGCTAGAAATGTGAAACAAATCATTTTCTTAGAAATTGTGCTCAGCTTAGGAGAAAGTGTTTTATATGTGGAGATCAGAACCATATATCGCGAACATGCCCCAAAATGAAACTCATGAAGTGTAACAAATGTGGTAGAAATTGGCATTTCTTTAAGTATTGTCTACAATTTGGATAAGGAGCTAAGATGATTGGAGGTTCTAATAACACGATCGCACCTTCTCGTGTCTTTGCCATAGAGGATTTGGGAGATGAGGAGAGCAAAGATTTTGTGGATTAGATGGAGGAGTACTACCATGATGATGTTGAGGAGATTATGAGAGTTGAAGAAGAAAACAATGAGGGACTTGTGACATGTACGTGCTTAGATTACTTATTTTGATGATAATTTAAGTGTTAAGTTAAATGTAGATATTTAAATTTTGAGATTTATGAATGCAAGTCTAGTTAGTAATCATAGTATTAGTATATTCTAGGAAATGTGCTTATAAATGGACAACCTACTTTTGCATTATTTGATATCAATGCATCTTATTTCTTTGCAAGTCAAAAATTTGTGAATGAGAAGGGGATTAGTGTAATTAAGATTAATATAACTTATAGAGTTAGAGCATCTATTAGGGAGAAAGTAACAACTTGAGAAGTGGTAGACAATGGTAGAATTAAAATTTCGAAGAATGAGTACCCTATAGGGTTATGATGTAATTGTAGGAATATATTGGCTATCTAAGCATAAAGCGAACGTGAAATGTAGAAGCAAAACTATCATTCTAAATGATGGAGAAATGACATTTCAAGGGAAAGCTGGTGGAAGCAAATTGAAATTAGTTGTTGTTGAGATATGCAATGAAATGTATAGAACCAAAGAAGAAGAGAATGATTGGAAGTTTTCTTAGGTTTTTGCTACTTAGGTGAAGAAAGAGACACCTAAAATAGCGAATATGTTGGTAGTATGTTAGTATTTGGATGTGTTTCCAAAGGATCCACCAAGTTTAGCTACGCATCGAGAGTAAGACTTCACTATCGAGTTAGTCCTTAGAATTAAACCTATGTCTAAAGCTCCATATTGGATGTCACTCATAGAACTACAAGAGCTAAAGAAGCAACTTTAGGATTTATTAGATAAAGGATTTATTCGTATGAGTGCATCACCATGGGGAGCACTAATATTATTTGTGAAGAAAAAAGATGGTACCATGTGATTATGTATAGACTACTGGGAAATAAACAACGTTATTATTAAGAATAAGTATCCGCTACCTCGCATTGATGATTTGTTTAATCAGCTATAAGGTGCAATTGTGTTTTCTAGAATTGATTTGAAATCAAGGTATCATCAATTACGAGTTAAGCTAGAGGACATGCTCAGAGTAGTTCATATTCAAGTTAGCCAAGCTAGTGATTGAGTAGGCTAAGCTATTGTTTGAGTATGTCTTAGGTTGGCAGTTAGTAATTATTGATGAGCACAAGAGGGTTTGACTCGAATAAGGCAATAGACTCATAGATTGAAGCAGCTTGGACTCATTAGGTATAGGTCAACACAGGAGAACTTGCTTAACCATACTCTTAAGCCCTCGAGCTCGGGCTCAAATTAGAGGTCTAATGCTCTAGTTCTTGTTATCTCCATCGGGTTGATTGGGATTTTGCATCAAATTTGGTTCGTCCTCATCCAAGTCTTCCTTGAGTCAGTAAGGATTGAGATCGGCAACATTAAACACGTCAAATACTCCAAAGTCTTATCATAGTTCTAACTGGTACACATTGTCATTTATCTTCTAGAGTACCCTGAATCGTCCTTCAGCTTTAGTAGACAACTTATTCTTCCTCTTATTAAGAAACCTCTCTTTGCTCAAGTGTAGCCATACTTAATCTTTAGGCTAAAACTGCTTAGTCTTTCTCCCTTTGCCTTTCTCTTTTAGCTTCCTAGTAGCTCAGTCGATGTGCTAGGTGACTTATTAGTAGATTTGCTAAAGGTACTGAGCTCTAGTTCATGCTTTTGGATCTTCTTGATCTATCAAGGGCATTGGAGCATGATCAAGGGGCAGCTTAGGGTTGAAACCTTATATTACTTTAAGTAGGTTATGTCTAGTGGTGGTATGTATGGTTTTATTGTAAGTAAACTCTACTATAGGCAAGTAAACGTCCCAATCGACTAAGTTCTTTCCTACTGCAGCTTGAAGCAACGATCCTAGGGTGCAGTTGATAACCTCAATCTAACTGCTAGTTTAAGTATGGTAAGAGGTGTTAAACAATAGTTTAGTTCCTATTCGACGCTAAAGAGTTCTCCAGAAATGGCACAAGAATTTTTTGTCTTTATTTGACACTACACTCCTTAATACTCTATATAAGCAAACTATTTTCTATAAAAACAAAGAAGCAATAGTCAAGCATTGTTAGTTTTGGTATAAGATACAAAATGTACCATTTTGTTGAACTTATCCATGTAACCATTACAGAGTCTTTACTTCAGGTAGTTTAGGATAATCTGAGGATAAAGTCCATACTTAGGTTAGCCCATGGTATGGTCGAAATAAGTAGAGGCATAGCCTTTCCTTGTTTAATTCAGCTTTTTGTTTTCTTACAGATGGTGCATCCATCAATTACACGATGCACATCTCGTTTTATTTTAGGCTAGAAGAACCTGTCATTTAGTAGCTCATACATCTTTCGTTCTCCAAAGTGCCTAGAGAGTCCTCCACTGTAGGCTTCTCTCACTAGCAGCTTCCTAGTTGAACAGGTCAACACACGTAATTTGCCACCTCAGGATAGATAACCATCTTCCACATGGTATTCATCCATTGTTCTCCCTACTTTACAACATTTATATATTAAACCAAAGTGAGAATCTTGTTAATATTGTTCTTTAATATTTACAAACCTTAACAATCTAGTCTACAACTCAATGAGAAGAACATGTCTTTTTGATAGAGCATCGGCGACTATGTTATTCTTGTCTTGCTTATATTTGATGATGAAATTAAATCCTTCCAAAAATTCAATCCATTGAGCTTAGTGTTTAGAAAGTTTTGATTGGCTCTATGATTAGCTCAAAGATGCATGATCCATGTCTATGACAAATTCCTTTGGCAAAAGATAATGTTGCCATACACAAAGAGCTTAGATTAGGGCCAACAGTTCTTTGTCATACACAGAATAATTTAATTGTGCTCATCTGAGCTTCTCACTATGATAAGCGATAAGTTAGCCTTCTTGCATTAGTACAACTCCAACCAACACCTGATGCATCACATTCAAGCTCAAACACTTTGTCAAATTTTGGTAGGGCCAAGATGGGGGTAGAGGTCTACCTCGCTTTCACCTCAACAAACTCTCCTCTTCTTTTTCTCCTTACTTAAACTCTACATTCTTCTTTGTTAGCTCAGTCAAAAATGATGCCAATCCATGGAAACTCCTCACCTCTACACATGAAGTTAGGGTCGACTGCTCTACAATGGCTTAAACCTTTTCTTCATCAACTCTTAATCCTCCTTCACTAACTACGTAGCCTAGGAAGATCACCTCTTGCTGACAAAAACAACACTTCTTCATGTTTTCGAACAATTTCTATACTCTAAGGACATCGAAAATAACTTAAAAATTATCAATATGACTTGCTAGGTCCATACTACAAATAAGGATGTCGTTGAAATAGATAATGACAAACTTCCTGATTAGGTCTCTCATAACATGATTCATCAATCTCATAAAGGTACTCGAGGCATTTGATAACCTAAATGGCATGACATTTACTTGTACAGGTCATGCCATGTCGAGTCTTAAAAGTAATTTTTTGCTCATCATCGTACCTCATTCAAATCTAGTGGTAACTTGACTTCAAGTTGATCTTACTAAACACTCTCACACCATTCAGTTCGTCTAATATATCATCTAGCCTCGAACTAGGTTATTTGTACTTGATTATAATCTTATTAATAACCCTGCTGTCTATGCATATACGATAAGTGCCATTCTTCTTCAGCACAAGCAATGTAGACACAACAAAGGGCTAAGGCTCCCTCTTACATATCCCTTCTTTAGTAGCTCATTGACTTGCCATCGGAGCTTTGTAGCTTGCTCAGGATTGATTCTATAGGAAGGCTTGTTTGACAGTGCAACATCAGATACCACGTCAATGCAATGCTTAATAACTTAAAATGTAGGTAATCCCATGGGCAACTGCTTGGGAATATGTCAAAATATGCTAGAATATTCATTAAGCAACTTCTCGACATCCTTTGGCAACTTCATTTGCTCCTTCAACTCTAGTAATTTCCTGACCAATAAGAAAGTCGGTAAGTCAAACTTGATGGCTGTTTGGAGTTCGTCTCTATTCAATACCAAAGCTTTCTTTGATCTTCAAGCCAATTTGGTTTGTAATTTACTCGCTTGACTCAAGGTCATGAGGTTTAGGGTAATTTCCCTCCAATCCTTCTTAAACACATACGTATTCCTAAACCCATCATGCATAACCCTTCGATTAAAAAGTGAAGGTCAACCTAGCAACACATGAGACGTACACATAGGTAATACGTCACAAAGAATTTCATCAGAATAGTTTCCAATGGAACTTAGCAACAACACTTGCTAAGTGACACGTAGTGTTCCCTTCTCGTTTAGCCAATGTAATTTATAAGGTCTTGGATGTGATATGGTTAGCAATTTGAGCTTCTTAACTAAGTCAGCAAACGTTACATTAGTGTAACCTCCATCATCTACTATGAGTGCATAAACTTACTCATTCACCTTGCATATAATGTGGAATATATTCTCTCTCCTCCTCCTCAGTAAAAGGTTTTATACTCATTGCACATCAAACAAACAAAGTTAGTTTACTTAGATTCTCAACAAATACATTCTCCTCAACAAGTTATTCCTCTCGAGTGGTATCCTTCTCGAGGACAACCTCCTCCTCAAGCTCTTTGTTAGTACTTTCCACTTTAACCTTTAGGACATCTCCCTTGATGATCATAGTTCTTTTGTTTAGATATTGGGCGATCATGTGCCCAAACCCTTGACACTTAAAGCACTTGATCTAGCTTATCTTCCTCCTAAATCCTTATCTCTTCTCATATGTTCTCGGTTGCACCTCACTATCAGCGGGTCAACTCTTCTGGTCTGCTCTAACATCTATCCTTCTACTCAGCTCAGCACTGATGCATTTCTAAGGTTAGATACACAAAAAAGCACCACAACAAATAAGAAAAGAAAATAAAATGGGGGTTTTAGCAAATCCGTAAGTTATCGAATTGGATAGGACGCACTACTAAGATCCAATACGGCTTAAGACTCGCCGGATGTGACACATCAGTCCAAGTGATAGGGTTGCCTACCACAATCCTTGCTAAAGGGATTGATAAGAGCAAGTCGAGGAGAGTTTTCCAAGAGGAAAGTCTCAAGGGTTTTTTATTAAATGTCAAAAGTCTATCTAAAAGCCTATACATGTGCTCTATTTATACATGATGGCAATCTTGTAAATAAAATGACTAAAAGGATGCCTTAGTGGCATTCCCATAAATACAAAATAAACATGAGGGTAATTCAGGAAAAATATAAGAAATAGAAAGTCTAAATAAAATAAGAAAAATAAGTAATCAAATGAAGTGTCTAGGTGAGGAGTAGACAAGCTGGGCTTCGACATTTAGTGAGGTTGGTACCCCGAATCCTATTAAGCACTTTGCTAAGCTTAGTAACTTCCTTAACTAGATCAGCTTGATTGACCAGCTCAGCCCATTAGTGGTTAACTTGGCCTATTCTTCCTTTTTCTTTTTACTCATTGGGCTACTTAGCCTCGTCTAATGTAGCAAACTGTTGTAGTTCCACAATATCTTAGATGTTGCTTTTCAATCCAATAGGAAACCTAGATACTGTTTGGGTTGATGGTTCATCCGCTTCGCATCAAATCATAAGTATTTAGAACTCCTAAACATATTCATCAACAGTTCAACTTCTTTACCTCAGCTTTTGAAGCCGAGTAAAAGCATCTTACAGATATGTATCTGGTACGAATCTATTCCTAAGTATCATCTTCATCTCAAGCCAAGTGTTTACTTCCCTATATTCTTCTTGTCTTCTCATAATTTAGAAGTTCTTTCACCATATCACAGCCTAACCTGAGAACTCTACAACAGCAATCATCACTTTGTTACAGTCTTCATATTGGTAGCAATAAAAAATACATTCAACCTTCTCCTCTTAGTCTAAATATTCATCTGCATTTTCAGAGTCATTGAAGCTCGGAATCTAAAGTTTCACATAGTTTGCAGCTTGGGGTGCTTGAGCTCGCTCTTCCTCCTCAATATACCCTTCTTCTTCATCCTCATCATCTACCTTACTCAAGTTGATTCTCCTTTGTACTCGTCCTCCTACTCCTATACCTCGAGCTTATCAAGCTGGATCTGTCCTCTTGTTGGTCATGTGACTTAGGGAGTGTTCTACATAACCTCAGTAGGTCAAAAGACCAATGCATGAACAGCTTTAGTCAGATTGGCTATAAGGTTAGTCACTTCATCAATTCTCTCATCTATACTTTTAATGGTGTTACAGAGCTATCATTTACGGTGGACAACACCGCTATTGTTATCTCCAATACTAACATTAACATTTGGATCCTTCATACTCTCGATAAAACTTAGTAAACAAACTCAAGATCCACAAAACAACATACGCTACCCTGTTAAGTCAAATAACTCACATACACTCTTCTCCACATGAAAGTTCAAGCTAACTGTCAACACAGCAACTACTTCCGAAGAAAAAACAAATCCATTCAAAACGTACTCTATTTTCGATGTTCGAAATAAGGCAAAACAAAGTATATGATGACAGCAAACTACTACACCTTCTTACTCACTTAAATATTCACAATTAACATTTACACAATGATAATACACTACCTGATAAGAATCAACTCCCCGAACTAGATACACATAGTCAAGCTAGAGGACTATAAGGACTTACATGAAGAATATTAGCTTGAAACCCCATTTAAGATAAGGATTCCTATTTCAATCTCCATCTTTTACACTATTGCTGACTCGAGCACTGAGCTTTCATAAGTTCTAGCACAGTTTTCGTCCTGCCAAGCAGTCATGCTTACCTGTCGATCATACATGCTGACTTACCAAGCATGCAGGCTGACCTATTGAGTAGCCATATCTATTACCTAGCTCTTACCATGATCCAAATAGCATCCAAGCAGATCAACCTCGGACGTCTAACCGAACTGAGTTGCCAAAATATTCGACCTAAAGAAATGCTGACCCAAACTCTGAATATCTCTCAGTATCTGAGCTTTGACCCAAACAAGACTAGATCTACCCAATTCTTAGACCCCCTTTCGACATCCTTGAAGCTTATTTGTACAACCTCAAGACTATCCCAAACTTTGCCTCAATAAGAACAACTTCTTCACATGACACCAACCACCCCTTGACATGAGTCTTTTGGTACGGCATTCCAAAAGGATTCCTCACTTTTTTGTACAGAATATTCTTTGTCTCTATTATTCCTTTTAGTATATTTTATGTATTCCAATTTGTAAATTACCCTTTTTGTCTTTTCCATGTAAGGCTAGTATATAAACCCCATTTGTTTGTACGCAAACAACAACTCATCACATTATGAGATTATTATAAGTTTCTTTTGTGAGTAACCCTAGTGTTCTTATTTTCCCTTTAACTCTTATCTATTCTCTTTAGCAAAGAGTAGTGGCAAGTGATTCTATAGTTCAGACCAATGAGTTATATACGGCAAATTATAGGTCAAGTAAGATCAGTCGGTGCATCATATCTGATTAGTAGCTACTCAGATTTGCTAATCCCTCTTCATTTTCTTTTGTTCCCTTTTGTTGTGATGTTTCTCCATATGTATGACCCCGGAGACCCATCAGCTTTGCTAGTATCAGGGCACGACTCCAAGAAGGAGTATGTAAAGTTAAAGTGAGGTTTTGGTTTGTGTTTACTATTAGTGGCTACTACATTCCTTTTGTAGTTATTATAGTGTGTTTGTGTGACGTAAGTTCCAAAGTTGTGAGCTGTGAAGTGGAGCTTCGTGTGTTAATAAGTGTAGTTCCTATTATTACTCTGTTACACTTTATTTTTCACTGCAAAAAACAAAGCAAGTTCATTTTTGTTGTATTTGAGTAAGTATCGAGTGATTCAAGTTATTAGAGTATGTTAGTAAGGTTTTAGGTAATGAGTAAAAGTGTTTATTGTATATTGTATTGTTAATTTGTTAGAGAAGTATTACCTTATGTCGAATTCAAGTGTTCAAGGTATTATTGGTGAGTCTGTTAAGCTTATCATCAACTAACCGAAGAGTGTTACTATCATTTTGACCTCGACTAATACGAGCAGGATGATGAGGAAGCAGATGTAGAAGAGTATGGAGAGGAAGAAGAAGAGGTTAAATATTATCAGGCACAAGAGTGAGGACGTTGAGGTCCTCGAGGACTAAACAACGTCAAGGTCCAGATCTTACCCTTCAGTGGAAGTCGAGATGTAGATGAATAGTTGGAGTAAGAACAAAAGGTAGAGAAAGTATTTGACTGCTATAGATATATTAATAACGTTAAAGTGTGACTTGCTACACTTGAATTTTCTGGATATGCTACCATGTGGTGGAAGAATCTGAATGTGACTAGAGCAAGAGATGGAAGACTAGATGTAAGAACTTGGAAGAGATGAAGAGATTATCAAAAGGGAGATTTGTGCCGGAGACCTACTTGTAGGATACGTTTGCAAAGTTGTAGGAACTTCACTAAGGAAACCGATCTGTAGATAACTATGTAAAGGAATTCCAGATGTTAATGATCCGAGCAAACATAGAAGAGCCTAAATCCCATATTGTATCCCATTTCACCTATGGACTTAAATATGAGGTTTGTAATATTGTGGAAGTACAAAGGTTCCACATATTAGAAGAGGCCATTAAGGTAGCGTGGAGGGTTGAAAAGTAGAGAAGAAATGCTTTGAGCTTACCTAGGCCGACATTTTCCCAAGCTACTATTCATGCCAAGCCGAGGAAAAATATAATCGACCTAATGATAACTGAGCAGGTTAGCTAAGCCAAACTAATGATAAGCCAACCCTAAGGATATATGAGAAGGGACAGACCTCTAGACATAATACAAGCAAGGTGAAATACTTCAAATGCTTAGGTTTTGGACACATGGCTGTTGATTGTCCAACCCAACGTACTATGGTACTTTAACAAGATGTAGTGGATAATACCAACTAAAGTGAACTAGAGGAAGAGAAGAATGCTGGAAGAGTTGAAGCTAAGGAAGAAGAGGAGACCTATGTCTATGCTAACCAGGGAGAGGTGATGACACTGGTCCTAAGATAAGTGCTAAGCTCCTTGTCAAGCTCCAAAGAAGACCAAAGAGAGAATTTATTCCATACAAAGTATACCATAAAGGGACATTTCTACACCATCACTGTAGATGGAGGGAGCTACATTAACATTGTTGTACGGTCATTTGTGCAGAGGTTAGGATTGTTGACCTCTAAGCACCCCGACCTTATAGGCTACACTAGCTTCATGATAAGGGTGCTCTACACATCATAGAACAAGTATTCATACCTTTTAGTAGTGGGAATTTGTATAAGGACGAAATGGTGTATGATGTCATCCTTATCGGAGCTTCACAATTGTTATTTTGATGACTTTGGTTGTTCGACATATAAGAACACCTAGGCCTTTATCAAAGATGGGAAGAAGATTATGTTACAAACCATAACACCTACCCAGGTGAACGAGAGCTATAACCAACTAACTCAAGCTAATAACAAGAAAGGCTTAGTGATGAGTTGAAGAGAACTCCAAGCTATTGAGAAGGTCGATAAGCTTATGTTTCTACAAATTAGAAGACTCTTGAAAATGAGAAATTTAGAAGTACCTAATGAAATCTAAAGGTTGATTGATGAATTTTCTGATCTGTTTCTTGAAGAGTTGTCTAAGGGACTACCCCCAGTCCAAAGCATAAAACATTGTATTGATCTACAAGTAAAAGTACCCTATCAAACTAACCTGCCTACAAAATGAATCCTGAGTAGGCTATTGAGCTAAAAAGCTAAGTGGATGAATTGATTAAGCAAGATTACGTGGGGGAAAGCATGAGTCCTTCTGTTGTCCTAACTTTACTCATCTAAAAGAAGGATGGTTTTATGGTGCATGTGCATCGACATCTAAGCAATCAACTGAATTACTATCAAGTACAGATATCTAATACTGAGGCTTGATGAAATGTTAGATGAATTACATCATGCTTGAATATTCACGAAGATTGATTTGTGAAGTAGCTACCACCAAATTTGCATAAGGCCTGGTGACGAATGGAAGATTACTTTCAAAACAAGGCATAATCTCTACGAATGGTTGGTCATGTCATTCGGACTTACAAATACACCAAGCACATTTATGTGGCTTATGAATCATATAATGTGTCTATTGATCAAAAGATGTATGGTTGTATACTTCGATGACATATTAGTACACAATGTCAATATGAACAATCATGTTCAACATCTCCAAGCTATTTTTGATATGTTATGAGCTAAGAAGCTGTATGGAAACCTAAAGAAATGTATGTTCTATCAAAGTGAAGTAGTTTTTCTTGGGTATGTAGTATTAAGAGAAGGAATCTAAATAAATGAGGAAAAGGTCCGAGCTATCTTAAAGTTGCCGACACCGAAGAATGTCATCGAAGTACGAAGTTTTCATGACCTTATTTCTTCCTATAGAAGGTTCATTAAAAAATTTAGTACAATTGTAGCCCCCTTAACCGAGCTAATAAAAAAGAGTGAAGGATTCTGATGGAATGACCAAACTGAACAGAGCTTCAAGGAGATTAACGAGAAGCTTACTACTACCCGTGTCTTGTCCCTACCAAATTTTGACAATCCATTTGAATTGAAATGCAATGCTTAGACATTAGAATTGGTGCTATCCTGCTGTAAGAAGAATAACCAGTTGCCTACTATAGTGAGAAGCTTAATGGTACCACGTCGAACTATTCTGTATACGAGAAAAAGTTGTACTCTTTTTTCCAAGCTCTTAATGTGTGAAAACACTATTTATTACCATAAGAGTTTGTAATTTATATTGACCATGAGTCACTTAAGCAACTCAAAAGTTAAAACAAACTTTCAAAAAGGTAAGTTAAGTGGCTAGAATTTGTGGAAGGTTTTTCCTATGTAATTCGACATAAGAAAGGTAGTGCTAATGTAGTTGCAAATACCCTATCATGTCGGCAAACCTTGCTGACCACTCTATAGATGAAATTACTGAGATTTTCACTTATCACTAAGCAGTATGCTTATGACCCCCATTTTGGTCCTGTTCTTAAGTAATGCAAAGAAGGAATTGCTATTGGAAGGTATTACATCAAGAATGCCTATCTATTTAAGGAAAGAAGACTGTGCATCCTAAGCTATTTCAAATGTGGGCTATTGGTTAAGGAAACTCATAGCAGTGGATTATCCAGTTATTTTAGAGACCAAAACAGCCAACCTATTAAAAGAGAACTTTTACTGGCTTGGTTTAGCTAAGGATGTCCATAAGGTAGTCGATAGTTGTGAAGTATGCAAGAGGGCTAAGGGAAAGAGAGAGCTACATAGAGAGTATATGCCTTTACCTACACTAACCTTACCACGGGCTGACCTTAGCATGAACTTTGTCCTATGGTTGCCCCAAACATCTAGAGAAAAAGATTCAATCTTTGTTGTAGTGGACTATTTCAACAAAATGGCACACTTCATTCTGTGCCATCAAACTAACGATGCTTTATATATTGCTGGTTTGTTTTTGCAGGAAGTTGTCTAACTGCATGGGGTACCAAAGACCATTGTTTCAGATTGGGATACTAAATTCTTGAGCTACTTTTAGAAGACTCCTTGAAGAAGACTTGGAACTAAACTTGTGTTCAACTCCAATAGCCACCTTCAAACTGATAGCCAGACTAAAGTGGTGATCAAAACACTAGGAAATCTACTCTGAGCTATCTTAGGAAAGAACTTAAAAGATTGGGATCTGTGTTTACTAGTAGTAGAGTTCACATACAACCGAACTATCTAAGATACTACTAGAAAGACTACATTTGAGGTCATCTATGGCCTTAATCTCACTATTCCCCTTGATCTAATCGGTACCCCCATGATTGCTAAAGAGAGATAATCTAGAGTCGCCCGAGCCCAAGAACTGCATCAATTCGTAGTAAGGAAGATCACCAAGTTTAACTAGAGACAACAAGAGATTAGTAGTCATGGCCGCTGCATTATTTCTTTCAAACCAAGAGACTTATTATGGATTCACCTCGACAGAAGGAGATTTCCACACCTACAATAGAGCAAGCTATCTCCATGAGCCAATGGTTCACTTAAGGTCCTGAAGAAGATCAATCGCAACACCTACCAAATTGAATCGCCTGAGAATTATAAAGTTTCCTCCACCTTTAATGTGTCTAACTTGATTCTCCATTGACTAGAAGAAGACCAATAGATACCAAAATAGAACAAGAGCCTAAGGTTACTTCCAATTTGAGGAAAAATCTTCCTAACCCCTAAGCAAATGACAGGAATTAACTCCCTGGACCAGTCATACATAGCCAAGTTAGAGGACTACAAGGACTCACACGAAGAATACAAGCTCAAAACCCCATTCAGGACAAAGATTCCTATTCCAATCTCCATCATTTACACTATTACTAACCTGAGCATCAAGCTCTCATAAGTTCCATCACAATTTTCAAGCTAGCAAGCAGTCATGCCAACTTGTCGAGTATACAGGCTGACTTACCGTTAAGCTCTTACCATAATCCAGGTAGTGTCTGAGCAAATCAACCTTAGACGTCTAACCAAGCCAAGCTGCCAAAATATCTGACCCGAAGAAATGCTTACCCAAACTCCAAATATCTCTTAGTATCTAAGCATTGACCTAAATAAGACTAGATCTACCTAGTTCTTAAACCCTCTTCCAACGTCCCTTAAGCTTATTTCTATAGCCGCAAAGAGCAAGATTATCCCAGTCTTTGCCTCAATAAGAATAGCTTCTACACATGGCACCAACCATCCCTTAATACGTGTCTTTTAATACAACATTCTAGAAGGATTCTTTACTTTTCTTGTACAGTAGTATATTTCATGTATTCCAATTTGTAAATTACCCTTTTCATCTTTTCCATGTATGCTTGTAACCTTAGTAGGAATATAGGAATAGTATACAAACCCCATTTGTTTACATGCGGACAACAACTCATTATATTATCAGATTATTATAAGTTTCCTTTGTGGGCGGCCTTAGTGTTCTCAGTTTCCTTTTAACTCTTATCTAGTCTATTTAGTAAAGAGTGGTGACGAGTGACTCGATAATTCGAACTAGTGAGTCATATCCAGCGAATGTAGGCTGAGTAAGATTAGTCATGCATCCTATTCAATTGGTAGTTGCCCAGATTTGCTAATCCCTCTTTGTTTTCTTTCGTTGTAGTACTTCTCCATGTATACATCCCTGGATATACATCATTTCCACAACAAACACTAGACACAAGAAAGCTCAAACACAACTTGCCTAAGCGAACCTCCACTATGATACTAAGATGATATAAATCGAGCTAAGGACTAACAAGGCCGATCATAAGAGGGTAGGTTCAAGCTTATTGGAAGCTTAAAAAGCTAGGGTGGAGTTACACAATAACAGAGAATCAAACAAGCAAAACTACGATCCACTCCAAGGATATGACACACTTGGGAACTATCGGGGACACACAACTTAACCTGATATGACACATGAGCCCGTCCAATGAGGGTACTCATCATCTAGCCTTGCTTAAAGGATAGGATGAGAGTAAAGTAAGCAAAGAGGAATGCTTATGGAAAGAGACAATGTAGTATATTCAATATCTAACGTGTAAGATGTTGTGGCTATATTTTCAATGGGTATTTATACTTGAAATATTAGGGTAACAACTATAAATGAAAATGACTAAAAAGGGTAAAGTCCTAAATAAGTGATGTGCAGCGAATGGAAAAGGGCATAAAGAGAAAATCAAGAAAAGTATCCATCTTGTACGAGGGGTTTTGTCATATGATTGCTTCGACATGTAGCTACCGGTTAGTGGGTGAATTTTTGGTTGAAAAAAACAAACTGTACTATCAGGCTAGCAATCGTCGAGTAGAGGTGCCAAGCAAGACTGGGGTTTCTTCGAGGTAAGTTCAACTCGGACATGCTTAGAGCATTTCATATTCAGGTCAACTGAGCTAGTGATTGAGAAGGCTGAGTTATTGTTTGAGTATTTCTTAGGTCGGCAATCAATAACCATTGATAAACATAATAGCGTTTGGATCGAGCAAGGCAATAGACTCATAGATTGAAGCAGCTCAAACTTGTTAGGCGTAGGTCATCACAGGAGAACTCACTTAGCCATACTCTCAAGCCCTCAAGCTCAAGCTGGGGTCAGAGGTCTAGTGCTCTGATTCCTATCATCCTTGACAATGCAATCTGAGTTCGTTAAACATTTAGTGGTGCAAATTCATCAAGCTCTTTTTGCCAACCTACTCTATGTTAGCCCACAAGGCCATAGTGATGATAAGCTTTAAGAACACTTACTATGAATAAGTTTCCTAATTTACCATACCAAACCAAAGCAGTACTTACCAAATCCATGTAGCTACATCTGCAACCACTTATCAAATTAATATTGTCAATGTAAAAAGCAATTGCTTAATAGATCTTGATGTACATTCCTAATTTGTAGTTATGGTCTAACGATATGATATAATGCATATTTCTTAAAGAATTTAGGTTTTGTCCTCTATAAATAAGGGTAAAGCCTCCAAGTATTTATTATTTTAAGCCCAATTGAAGATCCCAAGTCTTAGGATTGAACCTAATGGCCCAGTTCTTTTTCATAAGCAAAATCTACAATCAATAGGATGGAAAATTGGTTAACTACAACAAACAAATAGATTAAGTAAGTATCTCTATAAATAATGAAGTATCAATGAAGAATGGAAGAGAAGTTTCAATTAAGAAAATAGGTCTTATACCTTCAAAGAATAGTTCTCTTAAAACAACCAAAACAAATCTCTTTTCATCAACTACAATCTTTCATCCTTTTTATTGATTCTACTTAGAGGTATGCAAGTAGGTTAAACAGACCAATCCAGCCCAGCTCATTTTAGCCCGTGGGTTAAATAAGCTAACTTATTTGGCCTGCTTTTTAAACAAGCAAAAAAAACCTTAATCCTAACCCATTTAAAAAGTGATTTAAACGGGCTAGCTTAAGGGCCAAATGCATAAATATATTAAATGGGCCGGCCCAAAATGGCTAACTTTGCCTTATGGATTAAACAAACTAGGCTCATTTGGCCTATTTTTAAATGGGCCAAAAGACCTTGACCTAAAAAAAAAGAGTTTAAATGGACAAGCCCCTGGGCCCCATTTGCACACCTCTAATTCTACCATTATCATATCTTATAACAACATCTAAACATAAAACATAATAGGTTAGAAGGCTAAGAGTGCTAATATTTCTTCCTAATTTTTTCCCCAAAACTAAAGATCCGTTAGCCCTTCTCATCTCTTGTTAATCCTTTCTTTTAAAACTAATTCAAATTGCATTCTTAAGGATTTGCCCATTGGCCAATGGATAACATTTTCTGGCAACCTACAATCTACTACTAAGAACTCAATGAGTTATTTAACTACATTGTCATTATCACTAAGCTCATGGAGAGGGTAATGATGCCCTCAACTCAGATAAGGCTATTTTTTAAAGCCATAGAGATCTAGGTTGTAGGGATTCAACTTGGTTAATAAATTCTTCATATGGTTAAAGGTCTTCTTGAAGATGATGTCTATTAAGCTACCTATATGAATTGGGATTTCACCAACATTGAATCTAGCAATTCTAGCTTTGGTTATAAGGGGTCCATCATGGCGAGTTTTAAGTCCCTTTAAGTCTTCGCTCAAGAATGAGATAGATGTATCTATTATTGGCCTCTTCTCATGTAGGCTCATAACTTACTGGTTTTGTTAGGCATAGGTCATGCTTTAGGAGCTTAATCATCCACCTTTTAAAGGGCCCTTTATAGTTGCATTGACAATGCCATTGAGGACCCTATTGTGGTTGGTCCTGTTATCATTGTTATTGTTACTAAAGTAATGGCTACTTATTAGTTTGGTTTGACTCGTCTTCTTTATTTGGACCGTTTAGCTTAGTTACCTTAGTCACCAATATTTTCCTTAATATATCAGCGTTGGTAGTATCCTATTCCTTAGTGATGTCCCCTTTCTCTACAGAGCTTACAATACTTATTTAAGCCCCTATTGGAAGGATTACCCTTAATTCTCTTAGGCAAGGTGAGGATACCCCTATCTTTGACCTTAGGGAATATCTGGCCCGTTGGTCAGTTTAGGGGTGCATGGTTTACATGGAAGGGAGTGGTGTGTTTTTTGTCTTCTATACCATTACTCCTATCATAAGACAACCCCTTATTGTTAATAGGACCAAGTTAATCTTTTACTGATCCTCGAACTTTGTCTTACATTTTGTCATACCTCCCCTACTTGAACTCCTATTCGGCTTTGATGTTAGCCTCTATGCTTATAGAGGCTTGTGAGCATAATTCCTCAAAGTTCACTGGTTTTTTCTTAGCCAAGGGTATGAAGAAGTGACTTAAGGTCTTCATGTCATGGATTGTAGTTTTCAAAGCCATACTCATGTCAACATTAGGGATCTCAAGCATAGTTGTGGTGAAAAGGGATAAGTAGTCTCTAATCAACTCATCTTGGCGTTATTTGATGAGGTTGAATGTGGATGGGTCTTTTACTGGCAACTTGATTGTCAAGAAGTGCTAATGGAATTGATAGCTAAGCTTTTGGAAGTTAGAGATATAATTTAGCTTCAAGTTATTAAACCATGTCCAAGCTACTTTCTTCAAAGTACTTGAAAAGCTTTGTAAGTGATCACATTACTGCAATTGTATAGACTTATTGATAAGCTCTTAATTGACTATGTTTAATATAGTAATTTTAAGTAATTTTCTTAGAAATTTGGGTTTATATTAAGAAAATGATACTTAATTGAATAAAATCTTGATTTCTAGGTTTTTGAATGTTCTTTGGAAGAAAACAAGAAAATAAAAACAAGTTTTACTCAAATCAGAGTTAAAATGAAGAAGTTATGAAGTTTGGAAGTGATATGTGCAGCAACATAACTATGTTAGTTTCGGGGAAGAATTTTGAGTTGAAAAGAGCAGTTCATAGTGAATTACACAACTTAAGAGACATGACCATGTCCCTAGTCATGTCAATAGCATATTTGAAAAGATTTGGAGAAGATTCGTGAAGATTTATTCAATCTCTAAGGATACGACTAATGATATGACCATATCACTAGGTTATCTTGTTTGCAATGAAAGGAAAATCACACATACAATATAAAAAGGGATCCTTGGGGGATTTTAGATAGACTTTTCATACAACCTTTAGAAAGACTCAAAGTACAAAAAAGCTTAAGAGAGCAACACATTTTGAAATTCAAGATTTAAGAGATTTTAATTGTTTTCATAGCTTTTTCTTTCATGTTTCTACTAAATTTCACCTAAGATTGTTTATTTGCCATAATTAGCACATAGACTTCCTGTATCTAAGTTTTATGAAACTTAGAATTACTCTAATGCCAAGTTTTATTAGATCTAATAAAGATCTTTATTTTTCTTGATTCAATTATGTATTCATGATTGCTTTAGGTTGATACTTCCTAAGGTATTGATCTAAAATATGATATTATATAAGAAAATTGAGAAATTACTTGTATGATTAGATTTAAGCATAATTGATCAAGATTATTATAAGTTTAGAGATAAATTGTAAAGTCTTTACCGATTTTTATTGTTAGTTTAAGAGAATTCATTATTTTTTAATGCAATCTTTGATTATACTACTGAAAAGATATTTCAATAAGCGATCTAAAAATTAAGATTAATGACTTGAGAAAATTATTAACTTTATTAAAGAATTCTCCTGGTTGAAGAAATTAAAGATGATGTTAGATTATCTTTAGTAAAAGTTGCATATATAATTCTAGGAGAAGCAAGATCTAGATACGTCGTTGAATCTTGAATTAATTTTCTAAATTAATTGCTTTCTTATTAATTTCCTTAGTTGAGTCTTGATCAATTGTTAGATTAGTTAATAGCAGTAATTTAGATAATTTTTTCTTAGTTTCTTAAATTCAAATTTTCCAATTAAATAATAAAGAAATAGTTAGTATTAGTAATGATAGTTCTTGTAGGAACGATATCCATTTTTAAAAAACTATACCACTATCGATAGGCACACTTGCCTTATACTACTTATTTGGGCCTTAAAGCAGTTAAGGTGATCATCTAGGTTAGCAATCCCATTGTTGAACTTCATGACCAAGATTTGTATTTAAGGAGGCAACACGTCATCTTTGATCTCCTAAATAAATAGAGATCAACTAAATGAGAATTAATTAGAAGGTTGTTTTACTTTGACTCGTTAAGGTTTGACCAGATCTTGATGTGCTCCCCCAACTCATTAACATTCTTATAGGCTAAGGAATGATGCCAATTGGCCTTATATGACTCTATTTTATTACTTTGGGTTAGAATTCATATGTGCAAAGTAACAAGCATATTATGTTGAACAGTAGGAGCATTGCTATTGTAAGTGGTAGGTGGTGGTGGTGAATGAGTAAAGACATTATCGACATCCTAATCAACCGATGGTAAAGGTGCTACTATTACTCTAGTTCATAGATATATATTTGTAGTTGCATATTTTCTTCACTAATGGTGTTGAACATCTGCTCTTAGCGAGCAAATATATCTTCATCTCCCGGTGGTCTCACTGGTAGTTATGGTGGAGGCAAGAAGATAGAAGCATTTATAATTCAGCCATTAAGTACTCACTTGGATTAGGTAGTGCTTTCATTTTTCCTAGAGCAGTTGTTGTGAGACATTCTTGGCATTGTTGTCTTGATTTTGGTGTTTTGCTTAAATGGATAGTGCCAATTGTTGTTACACGATCATTGCTGGTGGTTCAAACTTACAAGATGTAGCAAAAAGAATCTATTAAAGAAAAGAGAAGAGGGGAGGGGGTGGGGTAGGGTATTGGAGTTGATTCTGGCATGACCTCTAATGCTTAATTTAAAATGTGTATAGAGGAGAGAGAAATGGTATAGGTTGGGTGATAAAGTTTCAAATCCTTGATTGATTCATGAAACTTTAAATAAATGTGGATACCAATAAGTACACCGGATTAATCAAGTAATAAAGAGTGAATAGAGTATCATTCTCACAAGGATTAAATCAAGCACTAGATCAGTATCAATTCTTTTATTATCTAACCACTTGAAAAATTAATAAATAAAACTAAACTAAATTGTCAAAACCAACTAAGACTACACAATATAACTAAATTATAATTATAATTAGCTATTTGGCTATTCTTATGAATTTGCTTAAGTACTTTATTCCTTTTCTAAGTCTTAAAATTCTTTTATAGGTTAATAATTTATTTCATCTCTTGACTCATTAAATTATTAACCAACCAAATTAAATTTCTAGATCTCTTTAGTTAATTGAACATGGATTCAAAAATACAATTACTTATCTTCGGATATGTATTTGACTACTATCCTAAATTCTTTTAACCTTAAATTAACAAAAACACCGTAATAAGCCCAAAATGCAAATTCAATTTAATTAAAAATACTTACAATCTTTTGAGTTTACTAACTTAATTAAACATAAGTCCTAATAATTTATAAAATCACTTTCCAGTTCAAAAACACATTCTATAATCCTATACTTTTGACTCTAAATACAAGATCATAGTATCAAAATTCAAACAAGAATAATCTAGACATCTAATTATATTATAATAAAGCCATAAGAACAATTAGTAATTATGACTCATTAATCTCTCACAATAAATAATTTAGTACACGATTGAATTAAAAAAACACATAATAAAATAGAAACATGTCACGAAAATATTTATCATAGATAAATCGATGTTTGTAAAATAATGTGTGTAAAATTACCCAAAGAAGTTGAATAATTGAAAGCCTGATGAAAGAATATCGTCTCCGAATTTCTCTGGCGTTGATATTCTGTGTGGCTTGTGATTTCCTTCCGAGTGAAACTTGGTGTTCCGCTTCGCCTTGGCATCTGAGTTTTTTTCCCCTCTAAACGTCTCTTCGTTTTTGTCCGCGGTGCCGATCCCCTTCGACTTCCAGACCTCATTCTCTATCACGTAATGTGTAAAACGCTTGCGCGTGTCTGGGCATCGACATATTAAAATGTCGCATATTCCTTGCTGCCATGTTGAATACTGCATGGCGTGGAGCCTCATGTGGCTTGCAATTGCATGGAACATTTGCAATCTGACCAAGTGTTGGGCCACATGAAGCATGGCTTTTTGTATCAACATGGACTTCATATGCGAGGAATTGATGGCCCAATTGAATTTGAAATTCAATTCTTTTCTGGACATGGATGCTTGAGTAGCTTAACGGACGGTGGGCTTGACACTTGCGATGGACAGTGGCTGGAAATCATTATTAAATGGGACGTGTAAGTGGTCCAGTTCCAATGTAATTTATTCTGGATTCAATAAACTTGTATGGGTTTTTTGAATACGTATATTTTTCCTATAAAAAATATAAAGATATGTATATATATATGTGTAGTATAAAATCAGGATAAAACATATAAAAGTCACCAGTCATCATTGACCAAAGAGGCCTAATGCCATAGAAGTAATAACTACTCTAAGATCTACTTCTCTATTCCAAATTTTGTAGAGAGTAGTAAGTGACCGAACAACATGTATATTGGAATTTCAAGACATAAAATGGTATCATTCTTGACCAACCAGTGTGCCAAGTTATTTGTGGTGATAAAGCTGGTGAGTGCTTATCATATCATATTTCTCTAGGAGAAGGGTTAGAGCTAAGTACCAAATATGAGCTACTACTTTAATTTAGGCTATTTGAAAGGGGGGGTTTAAAGGAATTTTGACTAAAACTAAATGTAAGTGCAAAATGTAAATAACTAACACAAATTATGGTAAGTAGGATTGTGATATGCTTTTGGTGTAATGCTAAGGCTATGTGAGATTTGATGGAACTCACTATAATTTGATTTCGAGTAGGACATCTAATTCAACTATATAGCAAAAAATCTTCTCTTAGTCTCATTTTCCTATACGATTAATTAAACACTTAAACTTATATCACAAATTAAGTGCTCTAATCCTAAATATAGATTAATATCTTCTTGATCTTATAATCTACACCTAAAATTGCATTAAGTAATGTGGGTTCAAGGGTTTTATAACTAAGCTCCTCTTACTCTCATAACCATATAAAACCACCCATTGATACTATAAAATACATTAAAATCCTCAGTAGAGCATTCTAATGGTTCTAAAAAGAGTGTTTAACACCAAAATCTCAAATAAATGCTACACCCATATCAAAATAACAAGAACTTAATACACCATACCATTCACATAATCATAAACCACAAAAACTAGTTTAACTACTCATAGATTTAACAAAAATAACATCTAATAACATGAATATAGCAGTAACTTCCATTAGAACACAAAAATAATGAAACACAAATGATTAAACAAGATAACACTTGAACCAGATGATGTATACAAGAGTAAAATAAAGTTTGCAATATGCTTAAAAACACTAATAGGGTGTTTACTTGGGGGGAATGGCTTCCATTACCTCCTAACCCCACACCACCCTCCCCTCCCCCCCCCTTTCTTCTCCCTATTCCTAATAAGCATCATATTACCTTGTTTTGTTAGTTTTGAGCCCCCATAATAAGAACTCTTAAGAATTCCAATTCTAAGAATTTCTATAATACACATTCTAAAGTGGACCCTATGAATCCTAACTCTAGAGATATAATTGCATCTTTATTTTGAAACTACCCCTACCTAAAATGAAAAATTACATACTTTGCCCTCTGATAAAAGAATTAATCCAAGTTACAAATTGACCCACCCCCATTCGTAACCCTAACCTACTCTCACTTCCTCCATCAATCATTATTAACCCTAATTGCTCCTCTCTTCCATACCTTCACGTCAAAGGTGGCTTCACAATGATAGTAGAAGCATGAAGAATTGTAGTTGTCGCACTCTCCATCAAAACCCTAGTTAGGATAGGAGCTTGAGTAAATCTTGTGAGGTCCCTTTGAACCCAGTATCTAAATTCTCCATATAATGTCATGATTTTTTTTCCTCAATTTTGCTTACTTTCAATGGAGTGGACAAGATTGCTAATACGCAGTAAGTGAGGAAAAATCACACATTTGGTTGAGATACAAACCATGTTTTGTCGATTTGTTTGAATTTCCTTTGCTTCTTAGTTGCAATTGAATTCGTTTGTAAGCCTTTTGACATTATGTTGACCTAAGCCACTGCAATTCGTTTATTGTTGTGGTGTGATGTCATTTATGTGATGATATTGCTTCTTTTAGATATATGTACACCTTTGTTGTAAGTAAATATACCACCAGCTTCTTTCCGAAGTGATCTGTAAAGAGTTGTCTACTTTCTAGTGCGCATAAGCAAGTACAATGATGAAATGGATCTCGCTGCATCTTATAGAAGTGGCTTTCCGAAGTTTTCACTGATATTGATAGCAATTTTATACTGTTTGTACTCACCATAGTGAATTTTAAAAAATGTAGCCATAATTATCAAAATCTATGTCCATGATCACAAAAAATCATATCGTCTTTATTAAGAATGTCTATGAATATTGTCAAAAAAATAATAATAATAACAAAGGAAGGACTACCTTGCCACTTCAAGCATAATTAGGTTTAGTGTTTGTATTTGCTACATCCAACTTGGCCACATGGTTAGTGTTTTTCACATTGATCTTACGATTGGTCAGTTCAGTCATTATTTTAATTAGGATAGTCATTTGTTAGGGGATTGTATGACAGTTTGATTGTTGTTATGTCAACATCGCACCGAAATGTCTACATTTGCTTTAACCTTATGTACTGGTGGTTAGCTAATTTTTTAGCATCTTTTTATTTTTTATTTTTAGTTATGGATCAATTGAGCTTTCATGAAAATGAAATGCAAGGGAAAAAGAAAATTGCATGCTTCTTAATAGCTTTTTGGTTGGAATAGTATAACATTGCTTATCAACCAATGTTGCAATTGACTTTGTTGGCCTTGAATTTGTATCATTGTGAATTGAATTTCTACCAAAATCACAATTACATTAGAAGGCTTGTTCATAGTAATGATATCACATGTATCGAGCAACTTAGGGTAGATAGGCTAGCATTTTCTAAGTAATGCGAAATGTTAGAAAGTGTTAAAAGGTTAAAGCCTACAAATAACTTGCTCATAAAAGAACAAGTTGCTATGTTCTTGCACATCATCAAAAAAATAAAGTAGCTAGGCATAACTTTAAGCATTCTAGAGTCATTATTAGCCAGTACTTCCATACCGTCTTGAATACGCCTAAGTGCACAACTGCTTAAGAAGTTTGAACCAATTGCAAATGACCATCCAAATGGTCAATGGAGGTTTTTGATGGTACAATGTCATATTTCTCATAATTGTATTAATTATTTTTTCTTTGACATTTATTTGACCAGTTGACAATGGGCTTTTCTTACCCTTTATGCAGAATTGCTTAGGTGCTTTAAATGGGACTCATATCTCCATCAGAGTGCCCTTGAAAGGTAAACCTAGATATGGAACCAAAAGAATGAGATTGCAACAAATTTTCTAGGTGTCTGCAATCCAAGATGCTATTCGTTTATACGTTGCTTGGTTAGGAAGGCTCTGTTGAAAATAGTAGAGTCCTTCAAAATGCAATTACAAGGAGGAATGGTTTGAAGTTACCTCAAGGTATGTTGTGCTGCTTTCAAGGTAGTAACCTTTTTTTATCATACACCATAAAATGTCTCATTGTCTTATTCAATCCATCTTGCTCCTTCCTCCAAGATGCTACTACTTGGTTGTTGGAGGCTACCCTAATTGAGATGGTTTCCTTGCACTATTTAGAGGTCAACTATATCACTTGAGTGAATGGCACCAAAGTTAGCAGCCTTAATCCCTGAAAGAACTATTCAATTTAAGACATGCATCAATTAAGAATGTCATCGAGAGGTGCTTCGGGCTACCTAAGATGAGATGGCATATCTTAGGAAGCCTGTCATTCTACCCCGTAAGGACTCATAATAAAATTATATTGGTGTGCTATCTATTATACAACTTCATAAGAATTGAGATGCCATCTTATCCCCTTGAGGACAACGTGGACTCCATAGCAAATAGCGATAGTGACACAATTGAAGACCTGATCATGACTTTAGGAAACAATGACGCTTAGTCTAATTGGAGGATGTAGCTTGAGATTGATATGTTTAATGAATGGCGTGCTTCTAGACATAGTTCTAATTAAAACTTCCATATCATGTGTTGTATTTTCATGTAATGCTAATGTTTGTTCCTCTTTCTTATGGTTTATTCAAAAGACCTATGGAGACATGAGGTATATGGTTAAATTTGGTCTATATTGTGGACAATTATGTGCAATGTTGATCTAACTTCATGACCTACTCTCTACTCTATTGTTTTGCATGCTATCTTGCCATGTCTACTTGTAGATCCTATCTTTTGTGTTGTTAATCCCATTATATTGCCATTGCCAACTTTATGGTACATATCCCGTTGCCTAAATTTTTTTCTTTCCTTACATGTGAGTTTATCCACCCTCTTACAAAGATAAGCTCGTCTACTTTCTTATTGTAGATCAGAATGCATGGAGGAAGTTCAATTTGTAACGACCCAAATTAAGATAAGTAGTGGCCGCAAGAGGAAATGGAATATTGTGGAGGATAAGGCTTTGGTTTCAACTATGCTAGAGTTGTATGAAAATGAGACACATAATGCTAACACAGGTTTCTAAAACGATTACTTGTATGAGTTAAAGAGAATGGTTGAGGCAAGGTTACCCAACTGTGGTTTGAAGGCTAGGCCACACATTAAGTCCCCATATTTGGACATTGAAGAAGGATTAGAGCATAGTCTACAACATGGTGTATGGAAGGACGATGAGTGGCTTTGGGTAAGACAATAACAAAAAGATGGTTGTTGTTAAGAAGGAAGTGTAAGATGCTTACTTGGAGGTACTCGTATAAATTTCGTCTACTTGCATTAGCATTATAGTTGAAGAGATTTTGCCTGCTATTATTTGACTGAATTCTATTAAAATTATATATGCAACATGTTATCCATAGCAACCAAGACTCATTCATCTCTAATATTTGGACAAAATTTTAACCAACGAGGAGACTAGGTTACTTAATGAGTATTACTTTATAGCACTGGAGAGGATGTGGGTTTTTTTATTAAGTTAGTTAAATTAGATGCACTAGAGATGGAGATGATGCAGGTTTTTTTATAATATTGAGGCAAGAGTGGTATATACAAATTATAGACGTCAAACATGTGTTTCCCTCCTAAATGAAAGTTATCAGCAACATATGTCTTCTAGTACTTAAATTTTTTTTCAATAAATTAATTAAAAAACCATTCTAATAAATGGGCAAAAATATGGAAGTTGAACAGTGAATATTTCTACCATTTTGTTGCACTGACTGCTTTCCTGTTTTGCATCTAATTATATATTAAATCTATAAAGAATCTTAGGAGTATGCTAGATAGTACTTTGTTTGTTATGCTTATTTGTTTTTTGTTCTCCAAGATCAAAACCAAAACTATTACTAGTTGACTACGAGATATATGTACTCTTTGTTCCTACTTATTTTCTTTTATGCATTATCTTTGACGTTTGGTTGCAAACCCATGAAAACATAACTCCTTTCATGACTAAAGCCTCCTATTCCTCACTGAGCCTTCAATCATTTATGGAAAGGATCAGGTAACTGGTGTTGATGCTCAAACCATAGAGGATATCATAGAGGAGATGAATAGAGAGCAAGTGACCATGTAGTTGCCCGATGATGAGTTGCTTCTAACGAAGGAGGTTAATAAGGTCTCCTTTCGCCATAGTGCAACTCGAAGTAGTTCCAAGAGGAAGCGGGCTACGCATAGAGATGAAGCAGCATTTGAAGCCTCATCTAGCTTAAGGAGCTTTGAATCTGGAATGAGTGTTATAAAGATCTCACTTGAAGCCATGGTCCAACAACTATCGATTGATAAGACCACTATAAAGATGGAGCAATTAACCAATTTGCTTCAAGAAATTAAGGGTCTAAGTGACGTAGAAGTGGAAGAAGCACTAATTAAGCTCTTAGAGAAGTTGTATAATATTGCAATACTTTATAAGCTCCAGCTAGCAAGGCACTTGAACTACGTCTGCTGGCTTCTTTAGCAAATTTGACTTAAATAGGAAGGTTAGGTGTTTTTTAGCTAGTATGTTATATGGTACTATGTTTGATGGACTGCCAACCTCTGGACCCATCATCTAAGCTCAACTTAGGGGCTTGTAAGGACTAATCAAGAGGATTCTAACATCTTAACTCAACCAAGATGAACTTCAGTGCTAAGAAGCCTAGAAGATGAACTCCGTAGAGGCCCATCTTAGACGTACTTTGCTCCTCTCCATTCCTTGCCCTCAAGCCAAGCTCACTGATGCCTACTTGCTATGTGCTAAGAACTTCACTGCGAACTTAACAAGTGCCAAGGCTAAGGTTCTTGTACATCGAGCTCTCCTATCCTATTCTGCCAAGTTGCTATCCCATTCGATCATCTCAACAGCCTTCAGTACAGCTCAGTAGTAGCACTCTAGCATCCTACTATCTCCAGTACTGCTATAATGATAAAAATGCCACTTGTCATTTACTTTTTTTTAACATTATACTATATTCCTTTTCTTTAATTATCGCATATACCCTTTTAGGTTATACTAGGTTTCTCATTTATAGCTTTACCCATTTCTGTAAATTTCTTTATTTCCTTAATTGCCCTAGGGATTTACTATAAATGGTCCTTTTTCCTATATGTCGCAATCATTCGATTCTATTGAAATTAATGAATATTCTCCTCTGTTCTTACGACATATCATTCTCTAAGTGCATTTATCCTTACTCTTATCTAATCTTGTTCATAGCTCAAGATTAGTGGCTAGTGGACCTTAACTTTTACTTATGAGTCATATCAAGTGACAGTTGAGTTGTATGGGGTTTCTCGGTAAGTCACATTTAAAGAGCAGCTTTACGTAGCTATTATGTAAGTTTGCCGACCAACCCATTCCTACCTTCTTTGATACTTCAAATGACTCATTTGACTCTTTACGGTAAGCCTTAGTAATAACTCATCTCCCAAGCACATCAATGTTGGATAAGTTATTATGGAGATGTTGCAACAACCCCTTACTATAGTAATAAATGCCTGCAGTTGTTTTTTAGTCCATAAGTGAATGAGGATTATGCAAATATGCTTTTGAGTGGATCAGGGGGGAGGATATTTTGACGTTGCCCTTTGCCGACTGAGTGTTACTAGATAAATCCATGTCTAATTGCAACTTCTAACATATTTTATGTAAGGGTGACATTTGCTATCTGCTATCAACTAACTACTACTGTTGATTTAACCTTATTTATGTATAGGGTATGTACTGTTAAGTAATACCTAGTGGATTCTCTATAATGTGACACTTTGGTGCATATGCAATGAAAATGGGCATACCTATCTAGTATACATGGCATAAGTTATTTGCTAATTTTCTCTTCTCCCAAGAAAAGTTATTGGATTTGTGCTATAATCTTATCAGGAATTCTTACTTAATTTATTATGTATCTTGTGATTTCAAATTAAATATTTTAGGGACTGTAGTTTATTTTTGGAGGTAGTGAAGTGATTGGAAATGAGAAATCAGTTACGTATATGAAGAAGAATGAGCATTACATCTTGTTTCTCATCCACAAAGCTTTCAAATTTTCTAAAAGGTTGGGAGTTTCTTGTATGCGATTGATATGTGCATTCTAATTCATAAGTCACTCCATAAGCAACTTCACCATAGATGGGGCATCAACTATGACTACCACTTTTACAGTAGGCTTATGAGACCACTTAGTGACTTCAACAAACCTGTTCTCAATTAAGGAAAGTTAAACCATATGAGAAATAGAGTAGTTTAAGATAGTCTAAGCACAGAGTGAAAATGTTATGAGTTTAAGCATTGAAAGTATAGGCTACTGAAACTCTTTTAGGTTTATTAGAAGATTTTTTATTGTTAAACACTAGAGGAACACACACTTGCATGTGCTAAAAAATAAGGCATATGTGAAATAATTACATAAATTGATTAAACCATATGACAAAATAATGTAAGTATACTTTCTTGGTTTTGTTAAGCATTATAGACATCTCATTTTCGTCCTCTTTGTAGTTTTAGAATTTTTTTTTTAGAATAAGGAAAAAGGGTCCTAGTCTGGGAAAATACAAAAAAATAGAAAATTTAGAAAAATACAAAAAATTAGAAAATACAGAAAATAAAAATAATTAAAAAAACGAAAAAATACAAAAATTTAGAAAAATAGGGTTTTTACGTTTTAAGCTCTTTAGGTGACATAAATCGAGTAATTCATTTTATTTTATTTTTTTTATTCTTTTTAAACATGTAGATATGACTTAGTCATTTAAGATTTAATCTTAACCTCGAACTGAGTTTAGTTGTTCTAATTTATTTTTTTTTTTAAAGGAAAACTAAAGGGGTTGGACTAGGTTTTAAACCTGGTTCGTATGGATTAGAAATAGGGCTAAAGGCCATGATCAAATTGCAAAGGACCAAGCATAACCTCATGAAGTACCTATCACTTTCACAGGCGTGTGGAATATATGCATGTGCCAAGCACGTAGTACGTGCCTGCCACATGACTTAACACCCTTTCCTTCTCCTTACGCAATCAGTATAATAGAGGAAAGAAATATTTCACTCACATACCCCTTACTTGGCCTTCATTTTTAACACGTTTTCCACATACAAAAGCACAAATTAATGGTTGAATCTTATTTTTCATATAGCCTTCTACACATTGAACCCCAAAACATAGTCAGATTCATTCGCTTAAAGGTTCAAATTGGCCAAGAAAATTAAGGAAAAAAAAAATCTAAGTTTAACATTCATGGTTGATTTGACCATTAATAGAGGTTTCCTTCTTCGGTTGCACTCCAAACTACATAAAAAGACTCTAAGCTCAATTCTATGGGTACCCATCATCAAGGAATACACTTGAATCCTCACTTAAACATATACTTCCAGCCTTTCTCTCTCTGTCATGCTCCTCTTTCTCTTACTAGAATTTATGAGTATTTGAAGCTTCTTAAGCAAAGCTAAGCAACCTACGAAACTTCTCACTTTGAGCTCTCTCAAAACTGACCACTCCTAGCAGCAGCCGTACGTCCATTTGAACCACTGAAGGTTTCACACTAAAACCCCAATCGCGACCCCTACCTCTTAAAACACAATATCCAGCTACCCTTATGTGAAACCAATGCCATGACTAAACTCGTAACATCCCTAAATCTAAGACCTAACCTTCCTTTCCTTTTCAGTGACCACCACTAGCACTGTACGCAACCACCGTCAATGGTCAATCCCCAACTGTTGCCTAAACAACCTACTCACATCAAGGCACTCTCCCTATACTCCCATCCTTAATCTGAAACACATGAAAAACTCATCACCCCTATGTTTAAGTGTTTAGAAAAACTCAAATCGACCCCCCATTGCCACTGCTTCTTCCTTCTCTTGGCGACCCAAATTCAGATTGACTCGACTTAAAGCTTCACTTCCAAACCTAGCTCCAACCTGCGTACGTATCTTCCTAGTCCAGCTTTGTGTTTGTTCTATTGTAATTTTATTTTCTTTTCTTATATATTCCATGTAGAAAATGTAATCCAAAAAAAAGGGAGAAAAAGAAGAAAAGAAAAAGAGCAAAAATAAAAATGGAAAAGCTTTATTATTCATTTATTTATTTATGCATCAATTAGAAATTAAAAAATAAATAAGACATAAAAATAAAAATATATATAATAAAATTAGTTTTTATCACCAAGAAAAATTTTCAAAAGAATAAAATTCTCAATTAACCCTATTCAAATTAGGACTTCTAGAATTTCTTAAAAATAAATAAATAAATAAACATTGAAAAATTAGGAAACTTTCTTATCAATTTTCTTAAACAAAACAAATGGTTAAAATGTAAAGCCGGATGTTTTTCAAAATTAAAAATTACCAACAAATTAAAGTTTTTACTGAATAAACTATAGAAAGTTTGATCTTTACTAGAGGGTACATAGGCACTTACTAAGCAACTTAAAATAGGAAATTCTTTTTATTTTCCTTTTTGTAAATAAACTTAATTTCTTAGTTTCTTCTTCCTTTTTGTAAACAAATTAATGTTTTTAATTGCAAATTTAGAATTAGTTAAAAGGGTAATTTGAAAAATAAATTTAAATTTAGAAAGTTGAAAGTAATACCCATTAAGGGTTTAATAGGTTAGCCCTCAAATTCAAATATTTTATTTTCAAAAACTGTTTAAAAATTTTTTTTTCCAATAAACCAGTAACTAAGTTAAATTAATCTACCCAATTGATTTAACCTAACCCATTTTTTCCCCTACCTCAATCAGTTGGCAACTCTAAACTTTTCAAAATAGAAAAACCAAGTTTTTCCTAACTCTTAGTTGAGGGTTATTATTAAATGGGTTAGGGTTTAATATTAATGAGATTAAGAAAAATAACAAAAACCAAGAAAAATCCAGGCTTGACAAGTACAAAAGTAAAATTTATAGGGACTCCATGTTATTTGCTTTGATTTTATAGAAAAATATAGTTACCAAAATAATTACATAACTTGATTGAGCCATATGACTAAAAAATAATTTAAGTTAAATTTATTGGTTTTATCAAGCACAAAAGTAAAATATTCAAGGACTCTCCCTGCTATTTACTTTGCATTTATAAAAAGCACGATCACCAAAAGAACTACTACTATCCATTACACCACTTTCATAACCATATTTCCTTTACCAAGCTTCTTTGCATCCAAAATTTGTATATTACATAAGGAATATGGTGTAGTAAGCTATGTTTAACTTCTTCATAGAACATGATAATATGGATTTATGCCAAATCCATATGCATTCCCTCTGTTAATTTGGAAAACTGGTAGTAGTAGCAAAGAGTGATAATTTTGACAACCAATGTCTTTTAGCCGAATCCAAATTGAAGGAAGATATCTTATTGGCAACACGACTTGAACAAAATTAAGTAGTGTATGGATTATAAAATAACACATAATTGCTGCATATAATATAAAAGAAGTGGATGCAAATACAAGATACACAATTCGAGACAACCAAATATTGTTTTGCTTTTTATAGTTCAACAATATATATGAAAGTAATATATTAAAATTATGCTGCTATAACATATAACTAGTTATAGTAGCTATGTGTATTTGCATTATGTGAAGGTGGTAAATTATGATGCCAAATTTCGATTCTCTTTGTAAACTCCACAACATAGCCACCGGAATTTCTTTTGGCCTTTGCAAAGTAAATTTAGGCATGTTATTTTTTAAGCTCATTTGCTACAAAAACCCAATAGGATGACATGTTATTTTTTGTTCAAATGGTGTAGAACTTTGAGTAATAATACAAGCCTTCCCATAAAGAAGCCTCAAAATGAAATGACACTTGCCATATCTAAACACATGTGCATATTAGTATGTACAAATCACCATTGAAGCCGATATATGTAAATATGATTAGCAAGTACAACAGCAAAACTTCCCCCATTCTATTGCTCTAATGCGAGAGTTTTCAAGTAATAAACAGTTCTTGAGATGTTATCCGTTGCTTTCTATTACAAAAGGAGGTGGACAACACAATGCAATACAAGGACTGTCAATATTGATCATATATTACGTACATTAAAGTAAGGAAAAAGTTGCTAGACCAAAAGAAGAAAAAAAAATTGAACATAAACCATGCATAATGACAACAAGATCACGGCAAACATCAATACACCACCCAATATTCATCATTCCCATTATGTACAACCATAGATAATAGCATAGCAGCGATGAGGATCCATGAAATACATAATAAAAATCGCATTTTCCTACTTTGAGAATTCGTTTCTTTAGACATCGAGTAAACATCCTTTGCCCTTCCATGTGTTAGCTGCAAATCATGCCTAACTTTCATCAACAATTCCTTATTTTTTGTTTGCTCACTCTCTAATTGGTGTTCCATTTGCTCCAATCGCCATACAACCTTCTTGCTAAATGTAAGTCCATATACATACGTTGATGGGTCAACCCATTGGAAAAAGTCATTGCTATCTCCAACCTATAGAGGTATTAAAGGATAAAGATTAATAAACCTTATATAACATATAAATAAACATCACACAAGTGAACATGAATTAGGAAATAATTCTTACCCAATACTTAAGGAATCCTAGAAATCTTTCTCCCAAATGACTTTAGCTTCCAAGATGATACTATTACAGCTTGTTTCCTACATTAACATTCTGTCCTCTTCACTCTAAGTTGACAGAAGAAGAGGACCTTGAGCCATTAGACATGTTATGTGACTGCATTGAAAAAAATAAAAAATTACTAGACAATGACGTTATGTTAGCATGCTGGTTCTGACATGGAGATGTACTTCCTTTTGTTGTCAACTACCTCTTTCGCACAGCGATGCTTCACACAAGGAATTACCTTACTCTAGTCAAAGAAGGAACCTAAGCAATGAAGTTTAACCTTCTATTCTTGAGCCTAGCTAAAGCACTACAGATTAGATTAATTTAGCAAGAATTTGAAGGGAAAATATATCGGGTAAATACAAGGAAAGCCATGACAAGTATTTTATTGGTTGGACTACTCCATGCCTTATACCTTGCTATTGGAAATGAAAAAAGGTTACATTTTCTTCTTAAATTACTGAAGATAAGCAAATAAGAGGACCTACTACACATTCCGATATTGTATTTATCCTATAAGCAAAACTAAATTGCATTAGCACGTCATAACTAAATTATATTCTATAATTTGATTCAACGATGAAACAACCAAAACTTGGTAAGTTGGGTTGGAAAATTAAAGACAATGATGGAAAATTGCATAACATACAACAACTGACCCATGACAATTTCTAATTGCAAGAATATGTTGAATGACTATAGAGTACCATGTATGATAAAATTTTCCCAAAATTTCTTTTATAAATGAAGAATCCTTCTCTTTTATCACCTATTTGTAAAAGAAAAAGGGATAATGAAGAGGATGATTCCTTTTGTCCATTTAAATTTGTTCGTGCAGAATATCGTTAGTGCAAACCTAACACAATGCTAAAAATTGGTGCACTAGTAGGGGGTCCATGGTTCCTATGTCGTCACATTTCCTAAGTGTGCGTAGATGAAGGAGATGCATTTCTGGCACTAGTAGTATTGTATAAGCTCTTAGGGAATAATCTCTTTCTAATTTCTTAACTGAAGGTTGTGAGTGTTTCCACCCAATGTAGAATAACACCCATTACAATCTCCTACGAACTACACATGTAACTAGAGGTGAAAGGCAAATAGCTAAAAATCAAGCATGGCAACCATTGTATCAACAACTATTACTATAGTAAAGGATTAATTAGGTTGAGGATAGATCTGATTTGATCGCACTGTACTATCTTTATGATTTTCGCTCACCATCTTCCTTCAATAGTGGCTAAAGTGGAGAAGGGAGTCAGATTTACATACCTAACTGGAGAATGGAGTCGATGGACTAATCCGATGTCGTTGCTTGCATGCAATTGTAGTGTTGATCTACTATTCAAATGTTAAGGCTTCAACAACTTGGGTTAGGGAAGGTTTTTGAAATTACAAAGGGATGAGATGATATGTTGATGATCGTTTCTAGAAATGTATATTTTGTTTTATTTTTTTAATTTATGGGGGAATTTTTGACATTTCAAATTTCATTCCTCATTTATTCCTCATATCGTTTTGGCAAGTAAACAATGAAATTACATATTAGTAAACATGATAATATACAATCCCAGCCTGTTACACCTTCATTCCATTACATGGTAATTGCAATTTTATTCCCTCTCTATTCCATTTAACCAAGTAAACAAACTTGTAAGAGAATATTAAATAATCATAAACTAAACCCTATAATACTTAAGGAAATGAAAAAAGTGCACAAAGCTAGTTTAAACCCTAATCATAAATGTCTATGCATGAAAATGATGAAGAAAATGATATTTATAGATTTGACCTACAAGTTAGTCGGCATTTTAAGCTACTAATCAATTAGTAAACGTGTGTTAGTTCTAAGTTATCATCTAAGTCTTTAAGTGATACAATATGTTATAATAAACCTTAGCTAGGACTTTAGGGTATTGATTAATCACTACCATGACTACTGATCGATTGGTATAGTTTCAATCATTCTAATGCTTTCTATTCAATCACCATCCTCTTCATCAATTGATTGCACAAGCCATCATTGATCCCTTGTTGGCCAAATCTTCTCATAGCTCCTTTAGCCTCTAATCGAATGGTTAGCAGCTACCAAGTGCATGTTAGCCCCTGTACTCCTGCACATAAACGACAAAATTAGACCAATTTAGATAAAGTTTTAATCTTTTTCATCAATTTTGTGAATTTTTTATCAATTGGTCCATTTTATGCATAAATATCACTTTAGTATACTAATTAATCAACTTCCACTCAAATTTGTGCACAAGTGCAAGTCCTAAGTCGGGAAAAATCAAGTAATTTTAACCATTATTAATAAGCTTTCCCACTTGTCTTCATTTGAACCATAAGCTAGGCTTAGTTAATGTAGATTTAGGATAGACAACTTGAGTCTAAGCTGGCTAACTTGGGCCTAAAGGCCCACATTATGGGCAAGTCATCAATGCTTAGCATGTATGGGCTTAGAAGCTTACATAAAAAATAACTTAAATAGTTGTTGATGCTCCAAAGCAAGAACAATTGCAGACTGTATAAGAAGGTACAATTTCTATAAAGGATGAAGTTTAAGCCTATAATGAAGACTTGAAAGCAAGAAAAGGAAAGGGAAAATGTCAATTGATGAAGAAGATCTAAAAAGGATGAAATTGAACTTTTTGACCCAAGTTACTACTACGGACTCTCAAGAACTAGTTTCAACTACTCTTAAGCAATTTAATGATTCTTTGGCTGAAAATAAAGAGTTCACTAAGAACATAATTTGTGTTGGATATAAAGTTATATTAATCGAGTAGACTAAAGTCTTGAATTAGAAATTTATTAAGCTTGTTAATTTATAGGAGGCATATAATTTGAAGATTCATTAGGAAGGTGTAAAGATCAAGAACCATGAAGGCTTAAATATATTCACTGAGTTGAAGATTTTGAAGGATTTTGTCAAAATCTTTAATACCAATGTAGACATCTTAGATAACAGTGCGCAACAAGTAAACAGTGTCATAGCAAGGCCACTCAATCTTGATCCCTTATCTTTTATCCCTCCATCATTTAGTCCATCATCATCTTTCTATCCTCATGCTACAAAGTAATCCAAAAATTGTGTTGAGTCTAGTTTAGTTTTGATTTATGTTTCAAGTGTTCAAGTTCTATACTTTTGTTATGTTTAGGTTAAGTTTTTTATATCAATTTCTATCAAACTTTGTTATATCTTAGTGTAATCATGTTCTGATGATTAATGGAATCCGCTATGTTTTGTGTCTTTGTAGATTTATTCCTATCTTTGTTGATAACAAAAAGAAGGGAGAAAAGTTGAGAAAAACATTTTGATTGACTTTAGACTTAATGTTGTTTAAACCTTGTGTAAACTCTTCATAAATTAGGATAAAAGTGATAAAATTAGACTAAGTTTGTAAACTAATATAATTTGAATTTCAGTTTTTGCTTAAAATATTTTTCATTTAAGTGTTTGGTTATCATTGAAAAGGGGAAGAATGTTAGATCCCTTAATGACATGTTTTGATGATAACAAATATGTAAGATCACCAATGAATGTGTTAAGTGTTATTCAAGAACAAAACATGAACTTAAAAGCAAGATAAAAAATCCAAATAAAAAATAAAGACTAAAGATAGAAAACTTAGAAACACAATTAGAAGCAATAATTGTTATGTGAAAAGTTAACTCAGTTTTGTCAAGGTAAAGAGTTACAAGGAAACTTAGAAGCATCATCAAACATTTTGAAGTCTGAAGAAAAGAATGACTAAATAGACTTAGAAGCAAATTTAGATGAGAACAAAATTTGACTAGAAAAACTTCGAAGACTTAAAAGTTGATTATGTGTTGTAAGCATCAGGTAAGTACACTTGCTCAAATTATAGTATAGATAAAACATATGTGATTCCTAGTGTTGATCCCATAAAGAACCATATCTGTGAGAACTCTAGAATATTAACAATTTATCCTAAATTACCAATTATCTAACTTAACAATGTGGGGGAAATTGTGATAAGAGGTAAAGATGATTCAAGAACAATAAATAAAACAAGAATAATAAAATAAACGAGAACAAATAAAATAGCTAAGTTAAATAAACAAGACTAATTAAAATAAACAAGCATAATTTAATTAAATTTAAGATTGCATAATCCTTAATGAATTGTTGTTATTTACTACCTAGTTCAATACAATTTTTCAATCTCAATTACTCTTTAGACCATGAAGGTACCTAATCTAAATTGACTAAACTCATGTCTCTAGCCAATTCTTAATCATGAAACCCTCTATACCTAAATAACTTTTGAATAGAGCGTCGTAAGATCGCATTAAGGACTTGAATCTTGTTATTAGGTTGGTCGTACTAGGGCTAACCTAATGCAGAAGAATCGAATTGCTAAACAATTCAGTTAGTTCTAATTCCCTCTAATTACACTAGTTTGTTCACTATAGGACTCGCGTCTCTACAGCAACTTAGATATCAAACTAACAACCTGGTTAAATACTAATTAACGATAATATAATCAGCATAATTAGATCTTTAAATAACAATATCATAAATTAAATAAGTAAAAATTGTTGTAATAAGAATTACAATTCAATAATGATTTATCGAGCCAAAAATTCAATTTTTCTCTTTTCTTAGCTTAACTTATATTAAGCTCAACTTGCTTAACATAAATTTCTTAACCAGACTAAGAAAAAGTTTCAATAAAAAAACTTTTTGAAAAATGAGTCACTATCCAATTGGAATTGGGAAAAAATGGAATTAAGGCTCATCAATGGATGGGCCTTAATTCCAACTATTGGCCTACAGTTTTTTTTTTTTTCTAAAAGAAAAAACTTTTACAAAAATAGAAACAAAAAACTTGGATTCGGCTGTTAACTTGTTAAAATATAAGTGGTTTCCATAAAGAAATATATAAAATTGATTAATGAGCCTTAAATTGATTTTCAAATAAATTGGGCTTTTATTAAAAAAAAAAAAAAGAAAAGAAAAGGGAAAAAAAATTTATTAATGCCCAAAGTGTCTACATACTTGCAACATAGGATCAGGCCCATGTAATTTTTAATTTAAGAAAACTTTAGTTCATTAAATTTTATTAATTAAAAAAAATGATATTAGATCCATTTTGGAAAATTCCAAGAAGGACTATTAAATTATGGAAAAGGCCAATTTATTTTTTATTTATGAAAAAAAATTTGGAAGAAAGACTATCTTTATTTGAAAACAACTTTATTCTAGCATTACAAAATACATTAACATGATATACATACTAATCACAATAGTTATCGAGCCATATAGAAATTAACCTAATCATGTGAGCTCATTATCATGCAAAACAAATATAATATGAAAATTTATTAACCTAACATGTTAATTTATTAGAATGTTATCAATTAAACATGTCAAAATGCTAATTTAATTATTAGAACATAAGGTTCCAATTCATTCATTAAAATTAATTATTAACTAAAATTTAAACATGCCAATTACCAAGTGATGAGTTCTTAATCGCACATATTTTATTTAGTAATTTTTTATAATTTTCCTTGATATTTGAGTTTATTTTTAGATAATAATACTTAATTGAGTAAAATTTTGTTTTTTTAGGTTGTAAAATGATTTATGCGAGAAAATGAGAAAATAGAAATAAATTTCACTCAAATCAGAGCTAAATAAGCAAGTTATGAATATTTCAAAATCGACATAGCCAAATGACATGACTGTGTCGTTTCTAAGCAAAAGTGGAGCTAATTTTCTATTGCTATAACCTAGGACACGACGATATCGTCAATTGTATCATTTTTAGTTTAAAAAAAAAAGAAGAAGAGACAAATGTAAAGTACAGTCAAGTATACAACCAAAGGATACGGTTGTGTCCCCGGTCATGTTTTTTCCAATCGACCTATTATCTTTTAGTTCTTCATATATAAAGCCTTATTAGGGTTTATTAAGAAGACAGAACTTTTTGGCATGACTTTTAGAGAGTTTTTGAAGTTAAGAACTACCAAGAAAGTAAGGAGAAGAGAAGATTTCAAAATTTAATTTTGTTTAGATTTCACGATGCTTCTTTCTATTCTTTTCTATATTTTATTTTTAAATTCCTATTTTGCGATATATAAAGACTAAAATCTTAGTATCTAGGTTTTGCGGAACCTAGATTTATTCATGTGATATTATTATTGTTTGATTAATTTAATTTTTTATTATTTTCTTAATTCAACTATGTTTGCTTCATGATTTAGGTTGTTATTTCCGCAAGTAGTAATTTAAAGTTTGATATCTTATAAGAGAATCGAAAGATTTCTTATAAGATTAGATCTAGACATTATTGATGAGAATTGTTGCAAAATTAGAGATAATTTGCATGATTCTTTCAAAATTTCAAACTAAGCATCGAGAATTCATTGTTCAATAGTGTAATCTTAGGTCATGCTATTGAAAAGAAATTCTAATAGGTGATTCTTGAGTTAGGGTTAATTACCTTGAAAAAGTGATCAACTTTAGTAGAGAATTCTTCCGATCAAAAAAAGATTAAAGAATAAATTAAATTATTTTTAGGAAAATCACATGTTAGATCTAGGGGAAATAAGATTTAGGTACAATATTGAATCTTAAATTAATTGAATTACTTTCTTGTTAATTCTTGAATCACGTCTTAGTTAATATTTAATTTAGTTTTAGCAATAATTTAGATTTACTTCTTTCAGTTTCTTAAAATTTAATTTGTCGGTTAGATAATAGAGACCTAATGAGTACTAGTAATTAGAGTCCTTGAGAGATCGATACTTAGATTTAATCCACTATATTATAAACTAATAGGTGCACTTGCCTACATCAATTTTTTGGCGTCATTGTTGGAGAACTTTTAATATTAGGAAAGCTAGTAGATTTATTAATCTAACCATTTTTTTTAATCTTTTATTGATTTCTTTCCTTTTCTTAAATTTTTTTTTTTATAATTTTCTTGGTGCGATCTTAACTAAATTCTCTATTTTCTTTTGTGCAATGCATGACAAGAAGCCGATTAAAGGATTTGATTAAAATTAATCTTGAAATTGAGAGGATTGCTTCATGTGATTTGAGGAAATTATTTGTCAAAGAAACAATAAAGGTAATAAACCAAGGATCTCCGATTAGATTGAAAGACGAAGTGGAGTAGTTAGAAGGTGAAGTTAAGCATTAAGTGGAAGAACAAGAATCTGATCACGAAAGCATACCTGACGACATCATGGCCAACAACAGGGATCAAAATTGGACCATGTCGAACTACTCCCTACTGTCATTAACTAGTACCCAGTCTTACATCAACAGACCAACTATTGCAGCCAATAACTTCGAGATCAAGTTGAACATTATTCAGATCGTGTAACAATTTGTATAATTTGACGGCCTCCAAGATGAAAATCCTAATGCACATATTTCCATTTTTTTGGAATTATGTGATACTTTCAAGATTAACTGGGCAACTGATGATACTATCCGGCTACACCTCTTTCCATTTTCATTATGCGGCCAAGCTAAGCAATGGTTGAATTCCTTGGTAAGGAATTTAATCACAACTTGAAATGAATTAGCGGAAAAATTCTTGGAGAAGTATTTTCCACCCACAAAAACTGCAAAGGTTAGAGCTGACATCTCATCTTTTGTTCAGATAGACGATAAGACCTTATACGATACATGGGAGCGCTTTAAGGACTTGTTAAGGCGGTGTCCACATCGCAGCCTCCCTTTTTGGGTGAAAATGCAAACATTGTACAATGGTCTCAACTCTTCTATAAAGCAAATGATAGATGCAACAGCCAAAGGTATACTTAATACCAAGACACCCAAGAAAGTCTAAGCTTTGATAGAAAGTATGATTTTGAATAATTATTAGTGGGAGAACCCAAAGGGGAAGCAAAAAGTCATAGGCGTATTTGAGCTCAACGTTGTACAGTCTCTAGCCACTCAAGTAAAGATGTTGAGTAAGAAAATTGAATCCCTCTTGACTGGTTTGCAACAACCACAACAACTTCATCTAAGAAGGGATTGCAGGTTGCGAGCAGATAGAATAAGTTGACTTTCTAAGGAAACCTACAAGACCCCAATATAATCCTTATAGTAACACCTACAATCTAGGGTGGAGAGCTTACCCTAACTTTTCATAAGGAGGTCAAAATCAGGGTTAAGGCCAACAATGGTAAACAAGGAATCAACCACAACAAAAACCAAATTTGCATCAACCCAGATTTCAACAATTGACAAGGCCTCCACCTGCCCTAAAGAAGAAGTTAGAAAGCCTCTTGGAAAAATACATTCAATCTAATGAGGCTATAATGCAACAAATAGAGGCCTCTTTAAGGAACCAAGAAGCCTCCATCCATAACCTGGAAAATCAGACTGGCCAGATTGCTAGGATGTTAAATGAGAGATAGTAAGGATCACTGCTTGAGAATACTGAAACAAACCTTAGGGAATATATCAATGCAGTGACCTTGCGAAGTGATAGAGAACACGTCTATGGTGAGAGAAATTGAAGAGAGAGAATAGATTTAGCATTATAAACACCTAAAAAAAGAAACTATTAATTGCATGTAATGTAATGTAATGGTTTTAAATGCTTGGGAGTTGAATGAATGAATGCTATGGACCTCTATTTATAAATTTAATTCAAGAGCGATACCCAAGAAACGTTCATGCAAGGGAAAGATCACATCTTCATTGATTGGGTAAGTTTTTGAATGTATCCCGATTCTTTCCATTTTTGTCTAATTTAAATGTGTTTTTGCATAAAATAATTGAAATTAAAAGTGCACACAGCTCATGGAATATGTCCTTGCTCATTTTATGTCGAGTTATATCATTATTTTGTAAAAAGAATAACTAATTTTGCTAAAATAAGTAAAGATGTATGATATGAACATTTATTACTCGTTAAAGCTCCTAAACTTCATTAAATCATCCTAAACTCTTAAAAAATTTAGCAAACTCCTCAAACAAAGTTTACAAATAAAATGTTTCACCAATAAGCCTCAAATCACTAAAAATAATAGTATGTTAACACTAATACACTATTGAAACTACCATAAAATATATTTGTAAAATGAGTATTATCATGTCTCTATAATTTAGTTATTAGTCAAATGTTAGACTGGGAAGACAAAGTAAAGTGATTGGTTCTTTAGAATAAGAAGGCAACTGTAATGTTTCATCTGATTTGTTTTAGATATATGAGAACAAAAGACTATGTTATCAACAACAGAGTTGGAAGAATAAACTAAGCATAAGGCTAAACCGCTAAGATTTCCTTGCTTGATTTCCTCTTCTTATCTCTCTTTAATTTTTGTATACTTATTTGTGTCTATTGAATATCATTAGATGCCAAATTAAATTAAGTGATCAAAGGAGTTATTTCAATTTCGAAAAGTTCAAAATTTTATAAAGTAACCATTTCACCCCTCACCTCTTAGCTTCTTAAATTGGGACCTAGATATGATAGTTTCAAGTAGAATGATTTAGAAAGGGTTTAGAGAAAAGGATCATTCTATCTTAGCAAATTGATGCACTTGTGACCAGTAAAGAAACTTATAAGGCGTCAATTTCATTATTCTTGAGATCTGAGAAAGGATGGCTTAAAATTTGATCTTCTACTCTCTACCTAATCTTTGAGCGTAGAAGCTTAATAGATAATATTATTTATCTAATTTTTGAAATTTGTCCAAATGATGAAGAACAACTAAAAATATTTATAAATTTTAGAGTTCAATGTGTTGCCTTATATTCTTTTAATGTTTGAAGGATTAGATGTGCTTACTCTTCTATTAGTTTTATAATGTACTAAGTCAAAAGTACTAAATAACCAACCTAACAAATATTAATTGACCTATTTCAACCACCAGCCCAAAAGTTGTAATATTGTGTTGATAAGATGTTTACCACCATGGTTTTATAAACTAGTTTCAATCCCCTTATAAACCATGTTGGATCTTCACTTGACTATGAGGTATCACAATCTCCTCTCCTTAAAGATGCAACGTTTTTGTTACGAGATCTTAGAATTTGGATTATAAGCTACTTCTAAATCATCTTAAAAACATGCTAAGAGTCACCAACCTAATGATACTCCTTACCCTCCTCGAACCTCTTATTCAAATTGAAGCTAAACATGAATCATCTACCTACCAATAAGGGTCAGTTCTGATATCATTTGTAATGTTTCAAGTTAAAAGTAGTGAATAACTAAACTAATAAATACTAATGAACCCATTTCAACCACTTAACTTAAAATTTACAATATTATCTTAGTAAAATATTTATCACCATATTCTTATAAACTAGTTTTAATCCCTCCCCTAAAAAAACTATGTGGAATTTTTATTTAATTATAGGGCATGGGGTATCACATGTTTTTCATGAGGCTAAATTATAGATGGTCCTAATAAATGTTTAAAACAAGTGATAAAGATTAAGACTAGTCTAATTAGTTTCAATAATCCTTATTTTGAGCTTAGAGAGCTAAATCTCCATAATTTATTTCATTTTGAATCTTTTTAAAGTAGGACTCATCACTTTATTTAAGTAATCAATCTAACTATCCACTATTTGATTTAACCTAATTTAGTATAAAAACATCTTAGGCGTAGAGATGCCGCCAGTTGACTAGATGACATTATCTTGTTGGCTTTACAACATAGAAAGTTTATCTATTTTAAATTAAGAAACTTGCACTAATGCAGAAAATATCCCAACAGGTTAACATTACTTGAAATTTAAATGCAAGGGACCTAATGATAAATTATATGATTTCTATGTACGGGGAATTAACAAATTCAACACCCTTAAAATAAGTAAGGATGTATGATATTAACATTTATTACTATCCTCTTTTTGTGAAAATAGAAAAGAAATAATAAGTGAAAGCAAGTACTAATAATATTCATTATATAATAAAGTTAATAAAAAAATTTTAAAAACTAATATATATATATATATATATAT